>VYZV01043270.1:0-15732 GCA_013401275.1 Pandion haliaetus | reverse complement strand
AAAAAAGATGAAAATACCATACAGGCCAAATTCTGTATTTTATTTTTCATTCTGTAACCGCATCTAAGAGCAGTAATTGGCACGAGACCCACAGTATCAAATGTTGTAAAAGTATGAAGTAAGATGTAGCTCCTTTATGAATTTGCTTAATAGTCCAAATGGAAAAAACAGACATAAAAAAAAAAAAGAACATAACATAAGCTAAAGGACTAGGAAGGTCTCCAATTGTCATGTTAGTGCTGCAATTTACTGCTCACTTAGTATGCTGATGTGCTTAATTTTTCAATGGAGCTTTGATGAGAGGACAGAGAAATGGAAAGAAAACAGAAGACATTCATTTGAAGGAAAAAAAAGCTTGACCATGAATCAAGAATTAAAACATCTGCTAAACAGCCACTCGAGATTTTGTTTTGATTTTCCCCCTTTTCCCCTTCCAAAGTATTCTAAAATGACTGCATAGCCTGCAGCAGTTCCACAGGGAAGACTCAGTCTGAAAACTCTTACCTAATATCTGACCACAATAATAAGTTTGCACATACAAACAGGGACAGGTTGCAGTCAGTGAGGCACTCCAGTGGGTGACCAGGAGCATTTGTGTAAAAGGGAAAAAGACTGTGCTAATAAGGTAAAACCGAGGGCTATGAAAACAACTGCTGCACCAATTTGGCTCAGAAAAGCTTTCTCTTGGTACCCAAAAATAACATTTAATGCAGTTACCTTTTTATTTCTTTTAAGGACTATTCACCTTTTTTTCTTTTTCTCCTCACATTTCTTCCCTTTCAACGTGGCCATCACGACAGTATGTGTAATTGTCCTCAGAAGACATTTTCGGTGGGAAAGTCCAAGCAATTACACATGAGGGGGAAGGTATCTTGGTGTACTACAGCAAAACAGAATGGTAAGCAGACAAAACAGCACTCCCAAGTGCTGAAGCTAAACCAAATAAATTCCTGCTTTTAACCACATTCACTTACATGCATGTTACCCCATCTTTAGAGTCACTTTGATTTTTTCAGGAAATTCCTAGAGCCTGACCTACAAGACACGACACAGGAAAAATTAAGCTGCATAGGACCTTTAAGAAATCAAATGTTGGTAACTGATGTAAAGAATGAAACTCTAGATAGCAAGCACTACAGTAAACCTACAACAAAACAATTCAGAATGTAAGAACTCTTACAGATGGCATGAAGACAATTTTGACATGTAATCTAACATAGCATAAAACTAAATGAGATCTGTGGGACTTTGAAATTTTAGTTCCATATGGCTGCTGTTACACTGAACCACCAGAGATTACTACCAAGTTTGTCAAGCTACTTAAAATAAAAATTTATTTTCAAAACAAGTAGGTTATAATAATTCTTCAGAAAGGTGAAGAGCCTAGCAAAGAAGCTGAAATTGAATCACTTTAACATTTGCTGTGCTACAAAGAATACATGATTGACATTTTTATAAATCAACGTCATTAAAAGATTATGTAGAAACTGGTAAAAGTATTGGAATAATATAAAATAGGAGTTGTGCATCAATATTACATAAATAGACTCAAAGGAGCAAAAGATGCTAAAATTAGCATGCTAAGACATTCATGTGTTTTGTATACTGACAAACTGTGGTCACCTGTTTCCTTATAAAAGCATTCTATATTTAAACACATAGATCACTTTTCCACAATAGGGATACTATCAGGCTCTATTTGATAACAAAAAGCCTTTAACATTACATTTCCTTGATCAGTAAATTGGCCTTAAAATAGCAATAGCCACAAAAGGGGAGATGATTTCACAGTGCCTGCACTGCCCATTTTTTATGGGACAGAAGAAGAAACCCAAGCAGATACTCCTGACAGTACTGACAGTAGAAAAGATCGCAGGCAACTGCTTTTCTCTAGAAGATGTAAATAGATGACAGGGCCATAAAGTCTGTTGTGAGAACAGCAGACGGAAAACTGCTATATTTTTTTAAAGTGCTAAATGGAAGCAGCAGGTCACCAAAAAGATGTGCAAACAAAACCCAGCCAAGTGATTGAGTCTGACCTAGAAAGTGAATTTGTCACATCTGAGTGCCATGTGCTGAATCAGCAATAGGATTTCCTACTTCCTATCCTTCCTTTCTTGCCTCCTCTAAATAGATCACTTCATAGTATTTGTATTCATTCTAATTGAAGAGTATAGAAGTGTAATGTAAATGAGAATCAATATTATGTAATTTTAAGGTCTCATATTGATAGGAAGTAATTTTTTTTTAGAATTATCATATTAATGATAAAAATACATGTTTATGTTTACAAACTTTAACCAGTATCTTCTACCCACTTCAAAGTATTCATGATCTAGTCCTGTTACTTTTGAATGTATTTACAACTTGCTTTAAATTCTAGCTATTCTTACTAAACAATCACATATTTTCACCAGCAAATCTTATTTATTTGATCCCTTTCTTGGCCATCTCTAGCAATTAAGCAATAGTAACTTTCCTTTTTCTGCTTTTTAATTTTTCTCTTTTACTAGATTTGAAGCATATAAAAAATGCTTTCTATACGCAGTCTCATCCAAGCATTTTAGAATGCAGATACACAAAGTCTATAAATGAGGTGCCAGAACTTAACTGTCTTGACTTCCAGTGTTGCAAAACAAAACTGGCATTACACAACTCACTTTCTCTCAACAGGCATGTTGTGATTTTGCTTTTTTAACTACAGGCTGAAGTAACAGGAACGGCATGATGTGGTCTAAAATGCACAGTAGCTATAAAATGCCACCTTGATGACTTACTACAGCATTTTCACACATTGTATTTTGCGTGTATTTATACAAAAAGTAACTAAAAATTCATCTGTCTCATGCTAACAGCTGGAAAGAGACATGAAAGACATGAGTAAGAAATTGTGGAATGCAACTCTTCAGCATTAAGGAATACAGTCCTCAAGTCTAGACAACCTGACTATGCATTCAGAAGAACTGTCATAATTATGTCAGGAAAAATAAGGAGTTGCATAAATCATTGTCGTGGTTTCGGTTTCAGCCCAGCTGGTAACAAAGCACCACAAAGCCGCTCACTCACCCCCCACCCCCACCCCTGGCCACGTTGGGATGAGGAGAGAATACAAAGGCAGGCTCGTGGGTCGAGACAAGGACTGGGAAGGATCACTCCCCACTTATGGTCATGGGCAAAAGACAGGCTCAACTTGCGGAAGAAACAAAATCAATTTAATTTACTACAAATCAAATAAAAAAAACCCCACAAGGGTATTGGGAAGGGAATCCAAACATCAGAACACCTCCCCCCACCCCTCCCGCCTTCCCGGCTCAGTTCCATTCCCGGTGCTTTCTACCTCCTCCCCCCGGTGGCACAGGGGAACAGGGGATGGGGTTTCAGTCAGCTCCCCACATCTTGGCTCTGCCGCTCCTTTCCTCAGGGGGAAGATTCCTCACTTGTCCCCTGCTCCACCGTGGGGTCCCTCCCACGGGAGACAGTCCTTCACCAANTGGGTCCTTTCCGCGGGCTGCTCTCCAGTCACACACTGCTCCAGCACGGTTTCTACCATGGAGTTACGGCCATCTTCGGGAGCCTCTGCTCCACTGTTCACCTCCCTGGGCTGCAGGGGGACAGCCTACCTTCTCACCACAGGCTGCAGGGCCATCAGCCTCCTCAGGCACCCCTCCTCCCCCTCCTTCTTCACTGACCTCAGTATCGCAGAGATGTTCCTCTCACGTTCCCACCCCCACACTGCCGATTCCCCTTCTTACATCTGTTCTCCCAGAGGCGCTCCCACCATCACTGACTGGGTCGGCCTGGGCCAGAGGCAGGTCCGACTTTTTGGAGCCGGGGGAGCTTCCAGCAGCTTCTTACAGGAGCCACCTCTGCAGCCCCCTCCCCCGCTACCAAAGAAAACCGCGCCACACAAACCATAACAATCATTCACCACTGACTATATCCCCAGACAGCCATCATATTTCACACCTCTGTTTCTTTTCACCAGAGGGAGCTGATCTGCAGCTCTGAGACTGTCTGTACAGCCAAAGCGAGGTTTTAAGATGCTTTCAGGCCTTATATGCAGTATAAGAGGAAAATACTCCTCTTATGCTATTTAGGCACTTCATTTGGCTAGCCAGTCTCCCTAGACTCCTGCAATATTCATGGAAACAAAGGATCATCTAGAGAGGAAGCCTGAATCAAGTTCTTAATCACCATTCAGAACCTCTCCCTCTTCTATACTGGCTACAAAGCAAGCCTGTGAAAACTACTTGGCTAACTTAAAAGCAAACAGCTAGACAGTAGATGTACTTTCCAAAGTGTCCACCCAAGATTTTGAACATAAAGTGCAACCACTTCAAATGACAGTATTTAAATATAGACAGAGAAAGATGGTGCATGAAGATATGGTCTGATGCCATGCAAAACACAGCAGGAATACTGAAGAATAAAAGAACTTACAAGATAAACGTGTAGGATGATATATCTGCTTAGTATTACAAATCTAGGCACATCCTGAACACCTTGTATTTGGTGTCCTGATAAACTGGGAGGCACATGGAAATTAAAAGCAGCAGAACACTGCAATAATTAAGTAATGCTTTATTTACTTATAGCTACAAAATGCAACCCCAACTGTACTAACTGAAATAATACAATTTCTGTTGTTATAATTAACCTACCAAAATCAGCAGATTCAGTCCTGATTCCATGGTCTACATTAAATGAAAAGATCCACTCCAGCATGAAAAGATCAGACTCCCATTTTAATTGACCTCCAAAAAAAAAAAACCAAAAAAACAAAAAACCAAAACATATCACGAAGCAAAATCTTGCTAAGGCAGTGCTAAATTGCTAGGAAATCTTTTATCATATATGAGAAAAAAAAAAAAAAAGTGGGGAAAACCAAGTGATGAAATTCAAGTAGCCAGAATATACTCTCCTTTGACTACTCAGAGCAGCAAACCAAATTCATAGCTTGAATAAATAATTCAGAAGTTTCTGATAACAAATATAATTTATTAAAACATACAATTACAAATATAAGTTTTAAGATATAATTTAAATTCTCAACTACATCTTTTAATCCCACATGGCAAAAATGGAGATGGTAGCGTAGTGATTGGTTCATTTAGTTTTCCTGTAAGATGTTCTTTACATTCAAAAGTCTTGCTGCAGGGCAAGGAACCAAACGGACAGGGGATGACTACCGATTGCCAATGTGACAGAGCAGATACATACCAAATTACAAAGATCATTTTGTGTTGGATGCTGATTACTAGCCTGCCGAGCCTGATGTCACTTATCTGTTGCATTATGAATAGTACTCTGATCAGGAAAAGTGTTGCCAATTTGTTGAATTACTTTTTATTGAGAAACTGTCAAGACTGCTATTTAGAAGTATAAATTCTGATTGCTTCCCAACTGTTATTGCCAATCTCATCTCAAGAACAATGACTAACACACAAGGATCATAAAATGCAATAAGCAAGAGTCAGGTTTTGTTTTTTTTTTTTTTTAATTATGTTTTAAAAAGACAAACCTTGGATGCCAGAGACCATTCTCCCTGGCCTAATTTTACTACTTTTTTTTTTTTTAAACAAATCTTCAATTAATGTTTCAGAAAGGTAATATCTCCTCTGTTCCTCTCCGGACTCCTTGTCACATAGGTGGCAGCCAATTTTCTTTGGTACACACTCAACTTTGAAAGCTCAGCTTGACAGGCTTCAGCCACCCTGCCTCCTCTGTTAAATCCTCGGGGGTGGGGGTGGGGTGGGGTGTAGGGGGCTGAAGATCACTGAATCACTGGGAAAAGGGGAGTAGGAAAATACTAGGAGAATAGTTCTAATGTTTTCTCACTAGCAGTCCTTTAGCGCAGTGCTAAGTGCCATTCCTGAACAGAATGGTTAAAGCAGAACACAAGAAGTTGCCTTGAGACAGGCTCTAGACTGCTCACTGAAATGTTACATGAAATAGTTCTTGCAATTGGATACAAACATATCCTTATCATCTCATCCAGTATTAGTGGTGACAAAGCAGTGAGAGAGAAACAGGCACAAACACAGGAATACCAAAAAAAATGAAACGAACTAGCTGATCAGCAAGAAATATCCAGCCTGCACTTAACTAGTTTCTTGAAAATCTCTAATTCCATAATGAAAGTTGGAAAAAATACAGTCCATTTCTTCTTCTCATGACATGGAGAGGAACTTAAAGGAAAGATAGTATTGATGTCTCCAATTAGTAGCTGAATGAGCTCAGATGCTCATTATGACTTTATAGACCAAGGGTGTCAAGAATAACATGTAAAGGTACCGTGTTTCCTGTACTTATATATGGAACCTTAACTGCTACTTAGCTATTTAAATTTAAAGAGGAGTTCTAGAGTAGTTAAATTCCCTGACCCAATTCACTTAGAAATATACTGATAGCAAGAATCTATTCTATCAGAAAAATTAAACTGCCTTTAATTGATTCTTGTACCAAAATAGTGTGGCCAGCAGGACTGGGGAAGTGATCGTCCCCCTGTACTCAGCACTGGTGAGGCCGCACTTAAAATACTATGTTCAGTTTTTGGCCTCTCGCTACAAGACAGACATTGCAGCATGTCCAAAGAAGGGCAACGAAGCTGGTGAAGGGTCTAGAGCACAAGTCCTGTAAGGAGCAGCTGAGGGAACTGGGGTTGTTCAGTCTGAAGAAAAGGAGGCTGAGGGGAGACCTTGTCGCTCTCTACAACTACCTGAAAGGAGGTTGTAGTGATGTGGGTGTCAGTCTCTCCTCCCAGGTAACAAGCCATAGGACAAGAGGAAACAGCCTACAAGTTGCTCCAGGGGAGGTTTAGATTGGATATTAGGAAAAATTTCACCAAAAGGGTTATCAAGCATTAGAACTGGCTGCCCAGGGAAGTGGTTGAGTCACCATCCCTGGAGATATTTAAAAGACATGTAGATGTGGCACTTACAGACATGGCTTAGTGGTGGACTTGGCATTGTTAGGTTTACAGTTGGTCTCGATGACCTTAAAGGTCTTTTCCAACCTAAATAATTCTATGATTCTGTATCTCCTTCTTTATACCATCATGCAGGCCACAACAATCATAGAGACAATGACAGAATACTGAAGCATCAGACAGCAATAATAATAGAAAAGATAAAATAGTTACTTTGCCTAAAAGGAAGTAATCAATCTTGAAGCTCATTCAAAGTTGTCGTTATAAATTTATAGTGTATGTATTTTATTACATACAAGGGTTTCAAAAATTACCTAATATGGAGAGAGCATATTACTCTTCAGTGAGATAAGTGTTAAATGATAAACTGCTCCAGCGCTGACACAATACATAAATATGCAGTATCCATCAATCCATAAATCTTAAAAGAGCTAACGTAAAAGCTATGAATAAGAGCTTTAGGAATAGTTCTTTTACTTCTCCAATGATTAATACTGCAGTATATTACATGAACGTAAACATGTCTCTGTCTGCACATACACAATGCAATGCAGATTGTAATTCTACTTGTAGAATACGGACTGATAAATTTTCACTGAAATGGACAGGAATACTTACATGAAAGACTCACATGAATGTTAGCAAGGGTCTTTTTTCTATAAGTCTGTGATCGAATGTATCTTTGGGAAGGGATGACCAAAGTAGGTGCTACCAACAATATCAAGATTCTTTACCTTCTCTTCAGCTACCAAATCAGTTGTTTATTATCAACAGTTCATAATGAATGTGAATTATACAGTTATGGAATACTGTCATCAACCTATTAGCCATAGAAAGAAAAATCTTTAACTTGTTCTGAAAATTCTAGGTTGGTATTAACTTTTGTTATACTCAAAACAATGAATCATTTCCCTTCTTTTTATTTTTCTTCTTTTATTTCTTTCCCCCTCTGGTTCCCCTAAGTGCTTGAACCAGATCCCCCACTGTAACCAAAAAGTAAATAGAGAAGAGAAATAACTAAAGTGATCCTACTTTTGCCGCCTTCTGGTTCTGAGTTAGTTGGTTGTCCCTAGTAGCTAAGACCTTTAAGCATGTTAATTATGCCTGATCAAATTCATTGCTTAGTACAATAAGGTGACAGGTACTGTGAACAAGGCAAGGGCAACAGATGTTGTATATCTAAACTTTATCAAGGTTTGACATAGCCTCCTTATCCCCAAACTGGTGATGTACCAGCTAGGTAAGTGGACAACAGGGGATGTTGAAAAATGTCTGGACGGCCAGGATCAAAGCATCAGGCACAAAGTCCAGCTGGCAGCCAGTAACAAATGGCTTCCTTCAGGGATCCGTTTAATGTCTTCATTAACAACCTGAATGACTGTACAGAGAGCATTCTCAGCAAGCGTGTGGATGACCACAAATAGGGGGAGTGGTCAACACACTGGAGGGCAGGGCTGCTACTAAGAGGAACCCGAGGAGGCTGGAAAAATGCAATGACAAGAACCTTAAGGTTCAATAAAAGCAAATGCAATCTTTCATCTAGAATGTAGTAACTCCATGCAACAATATAGCTGTAGACTGACTGGGAAGCAGCAATGCAGAAGAGAAGCTGGGGGTCCCGGTGGATGCTAACTTGAATGTGAGCGAGAAACACACCCTTGCAGCAAAGAAAGCCAATTACATCCCAGGCTGTTAGTAAAACTGTAGCTAGCAGGCCCAGGGAAGGTTTCCCCTCCCCCTCTGTTTGGCACTTGTGAGACTTCATCTACAGTACTGTGTCCAATTCTAAGCTTTGCAGTAGAAGACATATTGGAGTTAGTTTAGTGGAGGGCCACCATGATGGTCAGGCAGACAACTACCTGGCAGGAGGATGCAAAGAAGACAGAGATGAACTCGTCTTGGAGGTGCACAACAAACAATAGGACAAGAGGTGCAAAGCAACAGACACAGGTTGGAACAGTGGAAATTCCTTTTTTTTTTTTTTTTTTATTTTTTTAATAACAGTGGTCAAATACTAGAACAGTCACACAGAGAGGTTATGGAATCTCCATTCTTGAAGGTGTTCAAAACTGAGCTGCACAATTTTTCTGAGCAACCTGATCTGATTAGATGTGCTATGAGCAAGGGGTTAGAACAGATGAGGACCTCTGGAGGTCCCTTCTAACTTAAAATATACTCCAACTCTAAACTTCTGTATAAATATTCTTATCTTGTAATGGATTCTACACACATTGGAACTCTTCACAGAATCCCAGCCCGTAAATATCACTTCTGGCTGCTTTCCTTAAGTACCTCGTGATTTCAGACTCTAAGTTTTATCTACTTCTGAGGGACAGCAGCCAGTTGAAACCCAGGCATTAAACCCTCCCAAGGACTCTAACTTTGAACCAGGGTAATTCTCAAATGAAACCCAGGAACCCTACAGGCTTAAATGAATCCTATGCCCTACAAAATGAAATTTCATTTCTAACAACGCTATTACCACACCTCTGTATAGCCTCGTAAATGGTTTGGTTTTCTTTTCCAGTTTCAAAGCCTACCAAAATTAATGCGAACTGATACAAGTCCAGTAATCCTCTGTATAAGGAAGACACCAAGTCTGAATCTAAGGAATGACCTGACGTGAGCTGTGAATATATAAAGCACTATGAAGGAATTTTATAGTAACAAAGAGAGTGCGAATATAGTAGAAGGTAAGGGATTGTTGCCAGAGAAACAAAGATAAGCAAGGATGGTGTTGCTATAGCAACTGCGTGACATCAGAGTTTTCCTATTCAGTGCACTGGGTGATAATGAAGTGGCAAAACAGCAGCTTCTCTATCTGCCTGCTCCCCGGAGGTAGGCAAAAGCCCAAGTTTGATTGTTTCACACTTAAGACATGTCTAATTAGGAGGTTTATGGGTTTCTTGACATCACTGTGTCAGATCCTCTTATGTCTAGTTCTTGTGTGGGAGTCCAAGGAGAGGCACATTCACTCCAAAACAAAAGAACAGCCCTTTCTCCGTCCCTCGGGAGCAAAGCATTCTAAAAGAGAATGAGGAGAGTCAAGGAAAAGATGGAAATATGGTTCATTGCACATCACTCTGCCTCTCGGGCATCATCAGGCCACAGCTGATCAGCCAGCTGCACAATGAAATTCAGTATAGGATAAAATAAATTAGGTTATAACTACTGCCAAATTAATGCTTATTTTTAAGCTTCTACATTTTCCAAGGATAACAGTGTCTCCCTGGACCACCTTGCAACATAGTGCAGAATGCTTTAAAGACTTTAAACTCTTTTTTTTAACCTTGAAAAATATCTGTTTGACGAGTAAGATATCCTCTGTATTGGGGGGGAGTAAATGGAAAAGAATGGTGATAATATAAATAGAGAAACAACAAGAAAAAAATGTCATAACAACCTATTGATAAAATGCATAGGAAAACCAACCAATATTTGCATTTAAAATAATAAACACATACCCAGCTAGGGGCTTTTATTAGTTTTGTCTGTATCAAGGACTGAAGAAGTTGTGGTTTCATAGCTGTTGCAATGAAATCCACAATGTGACTTGACGTTTGCTCTACAAGAAGGACTACTGAATCTTTGATAAAAGCCCAAACCTCCAATCCACATAAGCCTGGGGTATGACTCCTGTTTATTAAGTACACAACTATAAGCAAGATCTGGGCTTAACACATTGATAAGTGTCCTGGTTTCAGCTGGGAGAGAGTTAATTGTCTTCCCAGTAGCTGGTACAGTGCTATGTTTTTGAGCTAGGTATGAGAACAATGTTGATAACACTGATGTTTTCAGTTGTTGCTAAGTAATGTTTAGTCTAAAGTCAAGGATTCTTCAGCTTCTGATGCCCAGCCAGCAAGAAGGCTGGAGGGACACACGAAGTTGGGAGGGGACACTACCAGGGCAGCTGACCCAAAGTGGCCAACAGGGTATTCCATACCATGTGATGTCACATCTAGTATATAAACTGGGGGGAGTGGGGACAGGGGGGGATCGCCACTCAGGGACTAACTGGGTGTCGATCTGCAGGTGGTAAGCAATTCCATTGTGCATCACTTGTATATTCTAATCCTTTTATTATTAATATTGTCATTTTATTAGTGTTATTAGCATTATTAGATTCTTCTTTTCTATTCTATTAAACTGTTCTTATCTCAACCCACAAGTTTTACTTCTTTTCCTGATTTTCTCCCTCATCCCATGGGGTGGGGGGTGGAGGGAAGTGAGTGAGCAGCTGCATGATGCTTAGTTGCTGGCTGGGGTTAAACCATGACAATAAGCTGAGAGCTTTGTTAAATGAAATGTTTAATTGAGCGGGTGAAACTATCTTCTGTGACTACTCTGCAGTACCAGTCTACTGAGCTAGCTTTAAACTGGGCTGCTTACACACCAGTAGCAAACCTGCTACAGGATCAGAAGATCTATCAAGAAGCTAAATAAATACTCACATAGCACACAGCGAGCTTCTGGCTATAATACTTACAGTGAGACAGACAGATAGATAAACAGATAAGATATACACACCCACAAGCTAGCTAGCCTGGGCAGAGCTACATTACACTGTGGTCACAGCAATGTCTCCATCACAGATACAAAAGAGAGAGTCCAGGCATGAAAAATTTATATTTCAACAGGACCAACAAAAGAGTAAGTCTCATACAAGTGAAGCAAAGTTCTTGGTAAAGCAAGGAACACAATAAAGGTGTCCTAATGCTTACACTATTCCCTATTAATTAGATTGTGATAATACCTGGCATTATCTAAACTTCTGAAATTTTTAATATGTTTGATTTATAGGAAGTTGTATAAATGCAACCAAATTTGCGTAATTTCTTGGTATTTGCAACAGCCAAGAGGAGAGAAAGAATGATACAGAAGGAAAAGCATCTGACAAGTTTCAACTTCTGATCTTTGATCTCACAGTTCTGCCTGCTGAGGAAGTAATTATCTGCAGCCAGAATTGAATTTAATTCTCAATCCAAAGGTGACAGTCCTGGTGGATGTGACATGAATATCTAATGAGAAGTCTACCTGTTAAGATACTGCCTTGTGGCAGAAATACTATCTTGGGGCAAGACCCTCCTTGGATCTGACTACCCCATGACAAGAGTATTTTGCCATTTCAAGTATGTAATAAAGGCAGAATTATTATCTCCCATGCAAAACCACAAACAAGGACAAAAGGGCTTTGCAATATAAAAAGTCCAAAGCACCAGACCCAAGGCAGTTTCTGTTCAGACAAACTCACCGCAGATTTACTCCTCAACATGCTTGTGTATTTAAGAACAGAAAATAACAAGTGGCCTTTAAGGAACAAAAGAAAAGAAGGAGTAGCACCCCCGGTTGTGCAGTTTCAATATTTCAAATACAATTTGGGAAGACAAAGAAATAGTTTAGCTGAGATAAATATCACTCAACACTAAGACTGGCCATAAACCAATTATAAACGCAATCTGTTTATCAAGTACTCATCTGTAGGTATGAACAAATCATGATGTGCTAATATAGAGATATATATAGCCACAGTAGATGTATTGAGATACATTTCTTGAGCTGCATTTTTAGCATTTAAGTTCTGGTAAGGATGGTTTTGGATTGCTCTATACTGCAGTTCCTAAGGGCAAGAGCAAGGAGACAGATCTTCAATATTCTATGTCTGTCTATAGGATACTGGAAGAACTTAGTCATGTCACAGGTATATAGCAATCATTTAAAGTAAGATTTTTTTTTTTCCTTTTTAAGTGTTCTTTGCTGGTACCAGTCATTTCACTGCCAAAGAGCTGGGTCCTGCCAGCACACATAGCAAGGAACAATGCAATTGCTCAAGTTTAAAGGCCATGCTAATGAATTCTGCAAAGTGTGGCCTTCCAGGCAGTAGCAATTTCAGACTTAAAAAAATTACAAAACAAACCATATAAATCAATATTGCAAAGCTTAATCAGGTTAATTTGTAAAAAATCAAATTAGCTTTTTTAATGTCATTTTATAACAGGAAACTTTTTCCAGTATATCCAAGAAGTGCCCTGAATAGAAGCTTGGAGGTACATAAGAGCTAGGTTCAAATTTTCTAGATCACTGAAGTCCTTTCAGGCAAGAATATCAGAAATGCAACCATCTCCAGGACAGCAGTCCTTTCTCACACTTCACCTTGTTCGTAAATTAACATCTGATGAACAATGTATCTAAACACACTTTCTTTGCACAAAACACAACTAAGCGCAAAACGTTTTGTCTTGGGAGATGAGGTAAGGACTTACATATGATATTACATACAACAGCTTTGTCTCCCCCCCTCCTTCCCCCCGAGACAGTGGAAATCTTCTCACTACAATTCTGTCACTACCTTTACACAAAATAGCCCAATTAGTAAAATAAAGTCACTGACTTCGGGATCTAAAAGATACATAGTATACACACCTATTTCCATGGAAAACTATGGTGAAGATGATTTTAATGTAATCCCTCATGCATTTTGGACCAAGTAATTTACTAGCTTATGAAAATATGAGAATGAGTAGGGGGAAAGGTTCTCCCCAGAACTCAGCAGCAGAGGAGAACGGGTACAATTAAAGGAAGATGACATAAACATAACTCATCTAGAACATCATTTCTCCTCAAGATTATGTTTTCACACACTTCTGAATATCCACTATTACATAAGTTGCTCTGCAAAGTAGAAAGTATCAAAAAACACAGTGGAAATTATGGCCTATTCTAAATGCCCATGAAATCATGTGGAGTCTTTCAGTTACATCAACATGCTTTTGGTCAGGGCCCCATAGAGTTTACTTTGTGAAACAGGTGACACACTGAGCAATTCAGAAAAGATGAAGCCTGGCATTCCCCACTTGCAAACCATCTGTATCTAATTATCACAACACTAATTAGAATCATTATGAAGAGAGATTGAACCAACAAAACCTGACTCTTACAGTACACTTTGCTCTTTTGGAAATGGAGAGACAGGCGAGTTACAATGCAGTTTAAATGAATTTGTTTCAGTTACCTCTAACATCTGACATCAGCTGCATAAGTGATATTTGTCTTGTATCATGGCATCTTGAATTTTTCATTGAAACATTGAAATAATGCACTATACAGGCCATCTGAAAATAAAAGTTTCAAAAACAAGTACCCAGTGAACGATATCGTAATTTCTGATAGTAATGTACACCAAAATGAAAACACTCATTTCCTACAAGAAAAAATAATATCTTTGAAAGTTGGTAAATGAGATGCCTTTCATGCATGGTAAGATTCATTCTGTGCACATTAAAATATTGCCCTTTTTGACTGATGAAAAGCAGTAAAATCAAAAAAGCTGTTTCATTTACAGAGTAAGTACAGGTATAGCATTTATTTTATAATTTCTTAAAATAGCTCAGATATATACAAACACATTCAAATACAACCTATAAAGAAACGTAACTACTTTCTCAATAGACTCACACAGAAAAGCTCAGTAACATTCTGAGATACTCAATCATGTTTCTTCCTGCACAGGTATGAAAAAGTACTCCACTGGTTATCTCCAAAAAAACATTGTACATTATTTCTCTTGCACTCACAGACGCATACTGCAATACTTCCTTTCTCATAAAAGGAAACCTTGTTTTCTGATGAGAAGCTAATTTCATTTTTATTAGCTTCTCTAGAAGTAGCAAGTACTTGGGAGGTAATCCTTATTCACATTTTTCTAATAAGGTGTCTAGTTCTTCTAGGAACAAAAAAGTTGACCCAGCTAGAATGAATCAAGTTATTTCTCATAACCTGCTTCATGAGAATTTATACAAAGATCTTGCTTGAAAGTCAGAAAAGTACATTATATTTTGCATTTTCCTTACACCAGAACTAAACTGCACTTTCTAAAAAAGGTGAAAGGAAATAAAATGCAGAAAGGAAATATTCATTAAATGATACACATATTTAGTACTACCCTACATTCACCTCTCACTTTCATCATGAGGAATCAGACTAGAACACTCTGCACAGTTCTAGAAAATATTTTGTTAAGAAAATGCACTATAGCCAATCCAGAGAATGGGATAGATGTGTGAAAAAAGATATATAAGTTGAATTAGCTAGAATTCAGTTATAAATAAAGTTTTAAGGAGTGTAAAACTGAGAATATTCAAGTTGTGACTTCTGAAGTAATTTCTGTTGTTCTCAGAGGACCATTATCAGTGTGACCACAGGTGAATCACAGGAAAAAGAATTCGGTGCATTTTGCTGGAATGGAATAAATCAGAAGAGAAAAAAAATTAATCTCACAAATATTCCCATCCTTGAAATCTACAAAAATACAGAGGCTTTCTAGAGAGGAATGCTGAAAGCCTAATTTCTTAAGAAACCTTAGACCAACAGACAATGCAGAGTAACATTAAGCAATTATTTACTAGTAGAACAGATTAGAAAAGTTTAGTTGGGCTTTTTAAATTTCTAGTGTCAAATTTTTTTACTTTGTTTTTTTTTTTTTGTTCCAAAAAAAATTATATTATATATATTTACATTGTACTTTTGCTAAAGGAATTATTATCTTTAGGATATTTGATTTTTTTGTAAACTTTTATTACTGCAAATATTTGACTTAAGATAAAGATGAAATAACAGACATAGTTTTATCTTGTGGCTAAAGTAATGGACAGGGACTTTTTAAGATCCCAATTACCATTTCAAAGCTTTGACTGAGCTTCACTTGTGTATGCACAGCCAGCAACACTTACGTCTCAATCCCTTGCCTATGAGGCTTTAAAAATTACTGTTTGAGAAGACAGTTCAATCATGCTACCTTTCTAAACACG
>VYZV01043269.1:29101-45791 GCA_013401275.1 Pandion haliaetus | reverse complement strand
ACCACCGTCACTCCCCTCCCAGAGGCGGGTCCGACATTTTGGCGCCGGGGACCTTCTAGCAGCTTCTTAAAGACGCCACCTCTGCAGCCCCCCTCCCCTGCCACCAAGGAAAACCACGCCACACAAACCCATAACAATGGTGCAATAAAGGAATATGACAGCCAGTGTCAAGTAAAGCCTTATGGTGAGGCAACACTGAGTGACTCTGGTTCCTTGAAGAGCTAGAAGTCAAGAGAGCTTCTGGAGCATGCAACCTCAGTCATTGGGAAGTCCTGAAAGTATGTCCAAGTTCCCAAGGTGTCAGTAATGACCAGTGACAGAGGCAGAACCTTGAGCATGCCTCCAGCTGATGATGGCTCAGCAACATTAATGTCTAGTCTCGAGTCTCTCCCTCTCCTCCTCTTCTATCTCTCTCTGTCCCTCTGTCTTCTAGCTCCACCCCCATCTAAAATTTCTTAAACCCCAATAACACCCTGCCTAAAAGGCTAACTCTTATGACATCCATACAAATTTACATCTGCAGCTAAAATGAGTATGTCAGTATATTAATCACTGCACTTTTTTTTTTAACATTACTAATCTAATACTACGTATTCCAAGCAGGCTAATATTACTGGATTTTTCTCAAGAAATATGATCTGGCCTAATAAATATGGCCCCCCCAAAAATATATATAAGGAAAAAAAAAAAAGTGCGAGTTCCATCCCATCACAAGAGAAGAAATCAGTTCTGACCATTTTCAGGTTAATACAAGTACAGTATATCATAATATAATAAAGCTTTACAGGCACACTGCCACAGTTATGTTTCTGTCAGCAGTTTTATAAATGAAATGTCTCATCAGTCTGCAATTCCATTTCCAAAATACAATCCATATTTAGAGGTTTGAACTTGAAAGGTGTTACAGATTTTTAATAATCATGGGAATTTTTATTCTTATAGACCTAGAAACACAATAGATGTATATAATTGGAAGAAAAAAGTGCCAGATTTATAATAAATTTCATCAGACCAGGGAAAAAAAACAAACAACAGTAAATTTACAATTTACATGGATTTGGAATCTGTTGCTTTGAAAAAGTAAAGCATATATATATATATATATTCTGATTCTGCACAGATTCTTCATTAAATTAAATGAGCACAGCACTAAATAGTGCTACACCCAGGTACCCTAAATAAAAAAGTTTAAAATAACAACCAGACTGGAATTAAGCACTGTCCTAGTTCAAAAGGGTACACAAGACTGGAAACATAGCAGCTCATTAAATCCAATAGCTTTTCTGATGTTTGTATCAGAGGACACCACATGCCAGATCTCTACAAAATGACATCTAGACTACCTGCATACCTCCCTCTGAGCACCATTTGTAGTTAGACCACCGAGAGCACATCTTGGTTCTCAGAGCGGTAATCCCTCTATTTGAAGTACACAATATGTGCCATGCCAGATGTCTCTCTGGCTGTTTTGGAAAGCAGGGTCAAATCACAAACCTTCATCACTGCATCTGGCTTTTTTTGTTTTAACAAAACAACCATATTTCTGCCTCTGGCCTCGATGCATTTCCTTAGGCAGCCTGAATCTAGAATTATATTTGAACGGGAAATGCAAAATTTTGCCCAAGGATCCCAGTAGCTTTGTCATATATTTCTAAAAGTGGCAAAAAACTTTGCAGCTGTGAGGATTTCAGAGTCAGGGAACAGGGTAGTTTCTTAAAAGTGCTACATGGTGGGTGGAATCTGGCTGAAGATGAATAGATGAAGTTTTCAACACAAGAGGGAATAATACAATTATATCAGTTCCATTTTGCATGTGGTGGAGCCGGAGTTTCCTACAGGGTGTCACATATCCAATAAAATGCAATATGGTTGGCAATTTGTCATTGTTAATAACTCAGCTGCTTACCAGACCTTGGCAGTTTTTCTGACCTTATTCTTTTTTTTCCAGCAGGAAATCTGATAGTCATATTCACATTTTCTTATTTTCATTCCTCTCTCATTTTTCTGTATTAACTTAATTCTGAATAAAATATTAATATATATTTTCAGAGAAGAATGGAAGTATAACAGTATATGGTTAAAAATGTGACTATAAAATGAGAGTTGTGGCTTATTGCCTGCATTTACCAGTTTTTATAAATGAAGAGTCTAACTCCACTTGGGTCAAGAAAAGCTAAATACCTGTACAATAATAGAGTCACAGAAACAAAGAATGGTGAAGGCTGGAAGGTATTGCTGGACATCTAGCAATGTCAGCTAGAGGAGGTTGCCCAGGGCCATATCCAGCTAGGTTTTGAATGTCTCCAAGGATGGAGACTCCACAACATCTCTGAGAAACCTGTTCCAGTGTTTGACCACCCTTACAGAAAAAAAGTATTTTCTGTGTTTCAACAGCATTCCTCAATGCTCAGATAGTGCCTTTATTTTTCTTCCTGGTCACCTGTTTCTGAATTTATTTCTTGTATGTTTCCTGTTTACATTTAAGCTTAGTCAGAATCTCCTTGTTCACCCATTCAGACTTCCTGCTGTCTTTGTTTGAGTTCCTTCTCATCAGGATGGATTGTTCTTAATCCATGAAAATCAACCAGCTGTCCTCTACTCCTCATTTTTCCAGGACAATATCCCATGGGATTCTTCCAAACAGATCCCTGAACAGACCAACATCTGCTCTTATGACATCCAGGACTCAGATCCTGCTGTTTGTCTTGCTCCCTCCTCTCAGGATTATGAAGACCATCTCATGGTAACTACAGCCAAGGCTGCTTCCAACCTTCTCATCTCTGACCAGTGCTTCCTTGTTAACAAAGATGAGGACCAGCAGAATATCTCCCCTCATTGGCTCCTTGCCCACTTGTGTCAGGCAGTTGTATTCAGTGTACCCCAGAAATCTTCTGATTTGTTTGTGTCCTGTTGGGTTGTCCCTCCAGCAGATATCAGGATTGTTGAAGTCCTTCATGACGATCAGAGCTTGTGAACATGAGGCTTCTCCTGGTCATCGGAAGAAGGCCTCATCTACCTCTTCTTCGTGGTCAGATGGTCTATAGCAGGCACCCACAACAACATGTTAGACTGCCCTCTAATACTTATCGATAAGTTCTCATCTGGCTCAACTCCTGTCCCTAGGCAGAGCTCCATGCATTCCTGCTACTCACTCACATAGAGGGCAATTCCCTGCTCTTTGTCTTCCCCAGTGAGAAGAGGAATTTGGTCTTGCGGTTTAAAATGTCACTGAGCAACCTGTTCTGCCTGCCTATATACAATTATTGAAATTGTCTTACAAGAACATTAAAAATGCAAACTAAAATCTTGATCCAAATGAGTAGACAGAGCTAGGACTTCATCACTGAGTCCATCAAACTGTGGATTAACATATGTACATCGGCATACAAACAACACATAAATTAAAACATATATGAGACAATGTGAGAAACATTGCTTTCTGAAATGTTTAAGGCAGGAGACATTTAGAATATAGTATCATAGAATGGTTCTGGTTGGAAGGGATCTTTAAAGATCACCTAGTGAAATCCCCCTGCCATGGGCAGGGACTTCCTTCACTAGATAAGGTTGTCCGAAGCCCCATCCAACCTGACCTTGAACACTTCCAGGGATGGGAAATCCAAAACTTCTCTGGGCAACCTGTTCCAGTACCTCACCACCTTCCTCATAAAAAATTTCTTCCTTGTATCTAATTTCAGTCTACCTTCTTTCAGTTTAAAATGGTTGCCCCTCATCCTACCACTAGAAGCCCTCATAAAAAGTCCCTCCCCATCTTTCTTATAAGCCACTGTTGAGTATTGAAAGGCCGCAATATCTAATCAATGACATGCATAAAATGAAGCCAGAGCTACACTAGCGTATCTAGTAGAATCCTAACAAAACCAAAGCTGTTCTCAGAAAAGCAAAAATCATTGTAATATTTGAACATCTTGAATCCAGAAAAAACACTGTTACCAGAAAAATTAAAGTCAGTTAAAACAAATGGGATGTAGGCTGTTCATGGTCATAACTGACTGAACCCTAAAACTTTAAAAGTGATCAGCTGAAGTCAGTAACACATTATTCTTGTTGGGTGGAGACAAAATCTCCAGATACCTAAGTCCCAATTTTTCTCTTATCAAAATGGCCTTAATATGAAAAAATTACTTCCATCTACCTTTCTCTCTCTCTCTCTCTCTCTCTCCTCCTGGGGTATGACACAGTGAAGTCTAAAGATTCGTCTACTGCATCATGAAGACAATGGTTTCAAAGGACCTCTCTATAGACCATAAAGGAGATAATCAATCATAGAATCATAGAATCATAAAATACCAGATTGGAAGGGATCTAAAGGATCATCTCGTCCAACCTTTCTTGGCAAAAACATGGTCTAGAAAAGATGGCCTAGCACCTTGTCCAGCTGAATCTTAGAAGTGTGGAACGCTAGAGAAAACACCACTTCCCTGGGGAGATTAGTACAATGGCTGATTGTTCTCATTGAGAAAAATTTTTGTCTTGCGTCCAATTGGGATCTCCCCAGGAGTAACTTGTACCCATTAGCCCTTGCCTTTTCCATGTGACTCTTTGTAAAAAGGGAGTCTCCATCTTCCTTGTAGCCACACTTTAAATACTGGAACCTGGCGATAAGGTCTCCCCTAGCCTTTTTTTCTCAAGACTGAACAAACCCAGCTCTTTCAGCCCTTCCTCATACGGCAGGCTTCCCAGTTCTTTGATCATCTCTGTGGCCCTTCTCTGGACCCTCTCCAGGCTGTGCACATCTTTTTTGCATAGCGAGGACTAAAACTGAACACAATATTCCAGGTGTGGCCTGACAAGCGCTGAGTAGAGTGGGATAATGACTACTTTATCTCTGCTGGTGATGCCCTTGTTGACGCAACCCAGCATCCTGTTGGCTTTCTTTGCCACAGCAGCACACTGTTCACTATTATTGAACTTGTTGTCCACCAGGACCCCCAGGTCCCTTTCCACAGAGCTGCTCCGCAGCTGGGTAGATCCCAGCCTGTGCTGCTGTCCTGGATTATGTTTTCTCAGGTGCTTAAACTTGTCCTTGTTGAACTTCGTAAGGTTCTTGTTAGCCCACTTGTCAAACCTATCCAGGTCTTCCTGCAGGGTGGCTCTCTCTTCTGAAGTGTCCGCTTCCCTACTCAGTCTGGTATCACCAGCAAAATTCATCAGGGTACACTTGATCCCATCATCCAGATCACTTATGAAAACATTAAACAGTGTTGGGCCCAATATCAATCCCTGGGGGACCCTACTTGTGACAGGTTGCCAGTTTGAAAAGAAACTATTTACCACCACCCTCTGGGTGCAGTCCGTCAGCCAGCTCCCCATCCACCACACAGATCACTTGTCTAGACCATAATGCATCAGTGTCTCTAGGAGGAGGATGTGGGAAACAGTATCAAAAGCCTCAGAGGAATCCAGGTAGACAATGTCCACCATTCACCTTACATCAACCAAGCAGGTTACTTTGTCATAGGAGGTGATCAGGTTTGTCAAGCACTATTTGCCCTTGGTGAATCCATGCTGGCTTTTCCCACTTACTTGTTTCATTTGACTTGTGATAGCCCCCAGGACAATTTGTTCCATAACTTTCCCAGGGACTGAAATAAGACTGATGGGCCTATAATTTCTTGGATCCTCCTTTAAAACCTTCTTGTAGATGGGGGTGACATTAGTCACCAGTCTAGTCTTCTGGGACATTCCCAATCTCCATGAATTCTCAAAGAAGTTCTCAATGGTATCAGCCAGCTCTCTTAACACCCTCAGGTGGATAATATCAGGGCCCATTGATTTGTAGCGGTCAAGCTCCTGTAATAGTTCACATACCAACTCTTCCTTCACAGATGGTGGGTCTGTGTTTGCACCAGCCTCGATTTTTCTTCCCAAGGCCTGGGACCCAACAGTGCTGGTAAAGACAGAAGTGAAGAAAAAGTGTTGAGAACCTCTGCTTTTTCAGTGCTTTTGGTAAGAAATGGCACGTTACATACACTTGTCAGTTCTTCAACTTCCTAAGGAAATGGTAATGCCTCAGAAATCTCTGTTTCTTCAGGGAAAGTTCTTCTTTTGCACTGACGCACATGTAGAGGTAGCAAAACCAGCTTCAAAAATCTGATTGCAATGTGTCAAACATCTGAACATAACTCCAATCCAAAATGTACGATATGATACCACTATAACTTTTAGGTTGACCCAACAAAGAAAAGGCTAGGAAAGGTCAAAAAGATCTTGTGATGATTAGTCTATATCATGCCAGCTCTCCCTGGAGCCTTTCTTTCTTCATTTTTGGGGGTGTGGTGTGGTTTTTTTTTTTTTACTCTGCAGTTTTTTGTCACAATACTGAGGAACACAAAAAAATATAACACTGTAAAGCATTATAAACAATGTGAGCAGTGGGACAAATTGGGTCAATAACTATGTCAGCCTGTGAATAGTATTCTGGCTCCCTGAATATCCTGGCATATTTCAATGTCTATTTGAATGTAATTTTAGAGTAGCTAAATTAGTTCAGCATCCATTTTGAAGGTGGAAATAGAATTCATATAAAAAATCTTAAGTACCTGAAGTTGGATGTCTAAATCTCAGGTAGCCACCCTAATCTCCCGTTGTAGTCAATAAAGGGAAATGAGAATATACAGTTTCTGAGCTCATACGACCATAAGTGAGCATATAAGGCTTCTGTCTCATTCTGAAATTTGTGTCTAAATTGCTAGGACAATCTTATTTTCCAGGGGATATATTTAGCTGCTCAAGCATATTCATCTACTGCCATATGAAATTCTCTAAGCATCCAAGGCATCCATGACACCTGGAAAATCTGACACAAGGTTATGGGAGAGCAGCACCTTCTGGACCAGCAGCTAGAGGTCAGATATAATAATCAATGGCAGCTAAATAATGCTGAAAATCAAGAAAAGTTAAAGCCCTCATTACAGGGGGCTATATTCAAAATCCTCTTCTCAAAGTAGGTGTCACACCTAACAACCAGAGCAAGGAAGAAATCTTGGAACATTTAGTACCATGGGGATTTTGATAGAGGAGTAATTATTGACAAGATAGGACTGAATCAGGTTACAGAAACTGGAAAAATACGAAAACTGTATGGACAGATGGTCACAGATCATTTACCAGCAACATCTTAACTTCTTTTACCTATTTTTAGAGCAGCATCCTCTCTAGGGAACATTTTTTAAATAATAATCAGTCTCAGTACTGTACATGAATGAAAAACACGCAAACATCAGTGGTTAACTGGATTTACTAAAGCAACTGGGAAAAACATTTTTTTTTTCTTGTTAAATAAGCATTTTCTGAGGTTCTTTTTTTTAACCTTTGATGAAATTGTAGTAGGATTTAGTGATAAGCAAATTTTGAAATTTTCACAAAATGACTGCTATGGCTAATTGTATCTGAGATCTTTAGAAATTTTATGTACCATTTTAAGCACCTGAAATTTTAAAATATTTTGACCATTATCTTCCAATATGAAAATAATTTAGAATATATAAAACTTTTCTTATGTAAAATTTTAATGAGACTGAATTTAATACTCATTTTACAATAACAGTGAAGTATTAACTGTGAATTTCTTAGTAAATGAGTCTATTGTAACCAAAATTGTAATTGACTATATACTTTGACTAACTTAATTCATACTTTGCAGGAGAAAATATAACTGAGCACTGCCTGTGTTCGTTGGATAAAAACTAGCACAGTTATCCGCATCCATGCTATAAAGAATTCCTCAGTTTACTCTAGACATTGCCTTTGGATATGGCTACATAGGGACACTCAGGAAAATAAATTCAAACTAATACTGTAAATTTAAAGTGGATTACTTAAACCAGATTAAGCTCATATCAAAAGGAATTTAATTTATCTAAATTTATGAAGTGGCCTAAGTAATCCACTATAAAAAATATTAACAAAATTATTTAGGGTGGTTTAATTAATTTACTCTGAAAGTTAATTCGAGCTAATTTTTCCCTGAAAGATCTCAAGTGCACAAGCCTTTAAAGTTTAAGAAAACCAATATTTGGTACAGTATACTTCAGAAGTCTCAGGTTCCCATGCCTGTGTAAATCTACAGAGATACATGTCTATATATAGATGTGAAGTATAAATATAAGCATTTGTTTACTGTTGTCATTAAATATTAAATACAAGGTGTCAAACTGCTGAACTGAGAAAGTTTTATTTGATTCTATTAAATACAGATCATTCTAAGGAACAGACACACAGTTCAAACAATGACTAGTTAGCAATTTCCTGCCATGAACATTTATTTGCATAGTTTCTAAAACACAGCAAGAGAATTACAGCACATCGTGCTGAACTATGTAACATTTCATTTGTATTTTCTGTCACTCCATAGATGTAATGAAATTGCTTCAGGGTGCACTGTAACACTGATAACTTTTTGCATAGCAAGCAAGGTTGAATAGTTCAATATACAAGAGTAACATTGATTCTGTATATTAGTAAATCAAAAGGTAAATCCTACAATTTTGTTAAAATAAAATCTCCACACTTCCAGGTTTCTTTGACTTTTATATTCTTTCCTTCCACTCAACATATCAGATAGGTGCACAAAGCCCGTGTCTCATAATCTCTTCTCAGTCTTCTTGAATTCTGAAAAATGAGGCCTTACATTCAGGTTCACTAGCAGAGACAGAAACATTATCAACCCACTCTACTCAGCACTTGTCAGGTCACACCTGGAGTACTGTGTCCAGTTCTGGTCCCACAATTTAAAGATGACACAGACAGACTGGAGAAGTTTCAAAGGAAGGCCACAAAGGTAATCAAAGGGCTGGAAAACCTGCTCTATGAGGAAAGACTGAAGGAGTTAGGTGTCTCCTCCCTGGAGAAGAAAAGGCTCAAGGGGGCCTCATAACAGTATTTCAGTACTTAAAGGACAGCTACAAAGAAGATGGAGGCTCTCTCTTCACGAGAAGTCACATGAAGACAAGGGGCAATGAGTACAAGTTGCTCCGGGAGATGTTTCATCTCAGTATAGGAAAGAAATTTTTTACAGTAAGAATAAGCAATCACTGGAACAACCTTCCCAGGGACATGGTAGAGTGCCTATCACTGGAGGTTCTAAAGATCCAGTTGGACAGGGTACTAGATAATGTCATCAAAGTTTGGACCGGATGATCTTTTGAGGTCCCTTCCACCCTGGGCTGTTCTACAATTCTATGATTCATTGCGATTTTAAAATTCTTCTTATGTTTGTTCTACATAGGAGACAAATTTTGAATTATGAACTATACTGGTATATTTCATTTAGGTTCTTAAAATGGGTACCACTGGGGCCAGGGTTATTTTGAATCTGTTTCTACCTATTGTACATATTGTACATATTTCTTTGCTGTTCCTTAATGCATTTCCAACAGAGTGACAGCAATACCATTTAGCATACTTTCATTACCTAACACTAAATATGTCTTTGTTGACACTGTTTAAGTGAAACTGGTGGCATTGCCACTAAATATATTTGTACTTTTCCTGTAAACATGCTAAAGAGAAAATTGCCCTACACCAGTGATATATGGCTTCTGAAAGAAGGTCTCAAATCAAAATAAGCATTTTCCTATTTAATTATATTTATCTTTGTGGTGGGTTGACCCTGCCTGGATGCCAGGTGCCCACCAAAGCCACTCGATCACTCCCCCTCCTCAGCTGGACCAGGGAGAGAAAATATAACCAAAGTCTCGTGGGTCAAGATAAAGGCAGTTTAATAAAGGAAAAGCAAAGGTCATGCACAAAAGCAAAGGAAAACCAAAGATTTTATTCTCTACTTCCCATCTGCAGGTGATGTCTGGCCACTTCCTGGGAAGCAGGGCTTCAGTACTTGTAGCAATTGCTCTGGAAGACAAATGTAAACTACAAATTCCCCCCCCCCTTCCATCTCCCTTTACTTAGTTTCTATAGCTGAGCTGTTATCATATGGTATGGAATATCTATTTGGTTAGTTTGGGTCAGCTGTCCTGGCTATGTCCCCTCCCAAGATCTTGCCCAGCCCGAGCCTGCTGGTGAGGGGGGAGAAATGTTGGAGAGACAGCCTTGATGCTGTGCCAGCACTGCTCAGCAGTAGCCAACACACTGGTGTGTCACCAACACCTTCCTAGCTATCAATGCAGAGCACAGCACTAGGAGGGCTGCTATGGGGAGAATTAACTCCATGTCAGCCAGATGCAATACAACCTTCCGTGTCAAATTTCATAAATACACTACATTGTTTTTAAATGGTGCCACTGAAGTCTTTAGAATTCATTATCGTTTTTTATTTCTCTGTAAGTAGTCTTTTAAAGCAAATGTTGCTTGGGGGTTAAAACATTTATATATAAAACTCCTTACAATGTGTTTTAGATCCAGCATTTTCTCATTTTAAATAACTTACCCATTTTAGATCCACTTTTAAATACATTTTGAAGGTTATTTTCTTTAGACAGGCATTGTTTGTTCCAGGCTTTATTTTACTCCAGATTTTAAAGTTAAGTTTATTAGATGGAAACTCTAGATCTCATCTGTTTCACTTAGAACATTGATTCTGCAGTCTTAGCTTAAATTTCCTATTCTGCCTTTAGCAATTAGTCATTAACAGTAGAGAAGGTTTAACACATAATTTTTATGACTGAATACTCATAACCCAGATAAGATTTTCTAAATATTTTTCACAATTCTTTAAAAAAATAGAATTGTTGATACTTCTTTTCTGAAAGCTACAGATTTTAGCCAGCTTCAGTACATGTATATGTAAGTTTGTAAGTACATGTGTGGCTATATACCACACAGTGCATACAGACATGGCAAAATCATAGTCTGACTTCCATTTCAAGGAAGGGTGCCAGGAAAGTTGTACTTCTGTATTTCTGTTGAGCAGAAGACGTGTAGAGAAATCACAGAGATACAAGATGCCCCAGAATTTTGCAGTTAGTATTTTGTGGAGGTTCAGTCCACAAACATATCTAGTTTATATAGGGTCAAGCAATGGCAGAGAGAGGAAATTAAAAAAAAGAACGAGTGCATATGATCAGCATGGCTGTAGGATGGCTAAAGCTTTTGAAAGAAATAGTACTCAATTCAGATATAAAGACATCTGTGTCTAATAATATTTGAGATGCCTTGACATATCTTGCCTGACTTCCATGCGCTAGCCTAGATGTGTCTTTTCCATAGTTCCTGTGTCATATTTCCCAGACTTTCATGAATGGCTTGGGTACTCCAGGGTACATAGAGAGCATTGTAAAGCTCATTATGTGTATTGAAAAGTGACTCCATTAGGTATATTGACCGTGTTTGGAATTTTGGCTAAAATCCGCAATCTGGATGCCTCGGTTAAGCACAGATGTTGGGCATCTAGCCTTAGTGCAATGACTGAAGTCTCCTAATACGAGACCCTAGAAAATCAATCACAAGTTCTTATTACATGGAGTTACTATCTTATAGATGACTATCATTCTTCCCTGGCTAAGCAGAAAAATGGTAGAAGCTTCCCTATATCTTCTTGGAAGCCAGTCTGTCTAGCCTTTCTCTGAAGATGGGCACCTGATCAAGTAGAGCTGGTTTCTTTTCTTTAAAATGTGGCAGTGATCATGATGCCAAATAGCCTGTTGCTATTATAGTGGCTGAAGCACTTTCACAAACTACACCAGCACTCATCTCACATCTGTGCGGGAAGGCTTTCAGACTTTCTGTTCTCACCTCACCTCTGTGGCCAATAAGATCACAGAGCAGATCTTCCTGGAAGACATGTCAAAACATATGGAAGACAGGGAAGTAATTAGAGACAGCCAACATGGCTTCACCAAGGGCAGATCATGCCTGACTAATCTAGTGGCCTTCTATGATGGAGTGACTGCATCAGTGGATCAGGGAAGAGCTACAGACGTCATCTACCTAGACTTCTGTAAGACCTTTGATACAGTCCCCCCCCAGTATTCTTGCCGCTACATTGGAGAGACATGGGTTCGAGAGATGGACTGTTAGATGGCTAAGGAACTGGATGGAAGGCTGCATCCAACAAGTAATGGTCAATTGCTCAATGTCCAAGTGGAAACCAGTAATGAGTGGTGTCCTTCAAGGGTCTGTACCAGGACTAATACTATTTAGTATCTTCATGAATGACATAGAAAGTGGGATTGAGTGCACCTGCAACAAGTTTACAGATGACACCAAGCTGAGTGGTGTAGCTGATTCACTACAAGCAAGGGATGCCATCCAGAGGGACCTGGACAAGCTCGAGAAATGGGCCCATGTGAATCTTGTGAAGTTCAACAAGGCCAAATACAAGGTCCTGCACCTGGGTTGGGGCAATCCCCAGTATCAGTACAGGCTGGGGGATGAATTAATTGAGATCAGCCTTGTGGAGAAGGACTTGGGTGGATGAAAAGCTCAACATGAGCTGGCAATGTGCACTCACAGCCCAGAAAGCCAATCATATTCTGGGCTGCATAAACAGAAGCATGCCCAGCAGGTCAAGGGAGGTGATTCTCCCCATCTATTCCACTCTTGTGAGACCCAACCTGGACTACTGCATCAACCTCAGGAGTCCCCAACACAGGAAGGACATGGACCTGTTAGAGCGTGTTCAGACAAGGGCCACAAAAATGAGAGCTGGAACACATCTCCTGTGAACAAGGGCTGAGAGAGTTGTGGTTGTTCAGCTTGGAAATGAGAAGGCGCTGAGGAGACCTTATTGCAGCATTTCAATATATAAAGGGGGCCTATAAGAAAGAAGGAGAGAGACTTTCTACTAAGGCCTGTAGTGACAGGACAAAAGGCAATGGTTTTAAACTGAAAGCCCAACCCCATGGCAGAGGGGTTGGACTAGATGATCTTCAAAAGTCCCTTCCTACCCAAACCATTTTGCGATTATATAATTCTATGAAAGTCAGAGGTCTTAATTCTAGATTGTATTCTTAGATAAGACTTTTCCTGCAAGCAAAACATTTAAAGAGAATACTGTATTAATTATTGACTAGTAGAACATCTTTTTTCTGGCCCTGTTCACTGCAAATCAGAATGCTATTATTCATAGTCTATATCCTTGGCTGTATCACTCAACCCTTTGAAACCCCCATATTTCTCCATGCTTAAATCAAAGTGCTTAGCTTCTCAATGTCTTGCCTTACCCTCTGTATTTGCTCTTATCCATTGTTATTAACTTGCCTCCAGTCTCCAACTGATCAGTCTCAATTGTTTACTTTTAAATTCTTTAAGAAACTTTCTTTCATATTTGAGAGATGCTCCCCAAATACTTCTGAAAAATATCTCTTTATTATTCCCTGATCTGCTGTAAAAAAGTGGTAAAATTTGTCTTGGATTTTGATGAAGAATTTGTAAGACAATGAAGCATCTTTTAGTTCTGTGTTTGTACAGTATCTAGTCCCATGTGAGCTAAAATAATAAGGAAAAAATTACTAAATGAAAAAAATTGCTAACAAAGCCAAGTATAGATTTCATATACATATGTGTGTTTGTATGATTACTATGAAAAAGTTGTGATTTTGGAACGATGTTACCTTACACTTTGAATATTGGATTGCAGGGTATTCCAGTTGCTTGGAATAGGGAACTGATTTAAATTTAGATATAAATCCTGCAAAATAAAATATTTTTCTCACCAAAAGCTTATTAGCAGATGTTTTGCCAAAATGTTTCAATATAAGGAAGGAAAAGAAATAAAGGTGCACTTAATTGGTATTTTAATTTGAAAATATTTTGGACTGTGTACATTACAAGTTATGAAACTTCACAATTGAAAGCAGATTCAGTTTTTTACCTGGGAAAGGTACAGAAAAACATGATATTTACAGCAGCACAAAAAGCCAGTATTCCAATTAATTCTCATAACCCAATCGAGCAAAATATTCAGCAAAATTTGTGCATTCTGTTGAATTTATGCATAGGGGCAAATTTCTTCCAAAAAACGGTATTCTGTTATAGCTTCAGTTAAAGTTGAAGGTGTTTCTAAGTTTCCTAGTTACATTTTATTTTATTGTACTCAAGTGTCCCCAAACAAAAATAAAGAAAATACTGAAAGCAAGGTGTTAGTTACATGTTGCTGCTGAAAACTTGACAGGTAATAAGAAAGCCACCTAATAGAATAGGAGGAATATTTTTCTGTAATCCGTCCATCAAAGGGGACAATAAAAATACTTTTAACTTATCTTTCCACATTTTCAATTGTAAATCATTGCATCCCTTTTTTCTTTTTGTAGAATTACAGTTATGTTACATTTTGTTTTATCTTTGTTACTTCAAAATTTCTTCAGAATCTAGACTTCTTTTTATTTCAGTTTTCAATACATAGTCAGAGACTCCAAGCTATTAGAATCCAGAAGTCGTGTTTCATAATCCTTTTTTTCACTGCACAAAAAAAAAAGGCTGTCATGGCATTTTTATATTTATTCATGATGTTATTTATCTCTGAAACACTCAAAACAGTGCTCAAGAGAGTTAGTTTGAAAATGATATCAAGTTATACCATGCAACAGCATAATGAGCGTGAATGAGATACAATGGTAAAGGATAAAAACAGCTTGTTGAATTTTTTTGCCTTTTTGTGTTTTTTTCTTTAATTTCAACTCATCCTTCTGAATCAGAGAACAAAAATGAATCATTAGATAGTCTTGCTTCTACAGAACTTATGACACACATAGTTAAAATTTTATACTGACTATAAAAAAGACAATGCAATGTATTGTGTAACTTAGGAACATCCTACATGCAGTTTGAACACAAAATATTCGTACATCATTTATGTTTTGATTACACTCTAAGTGCTGACAAGGTACTGCATTTATGAATAATGCAAAGAAACTGAAAGAACGGGCTTTTTATATTCCATTCTGAGCCTTTGTTTTTCAGCCAAAATGATTTAACAATGTAAAACACATGTCATTGATGGAATATGATTAGAAATACATTGTGTTCTTGACAGTTAACAATTATTCCTGTGTGCATTACTGACGCAGTCATAGCAGCTATAAAAGCTGTGTCAGGTATCTCCAAAAATATAAGACCACAGTCATTTCAGTAACACCCAGTACTTCTAACTCTATCTGAATAATGTTTTGCCATTAAAACAAATAATCAGAGAGGAAAATTAAAATATAACTCTGTGGCATTGTCATTGATCAATTTAGTAAGCATTGAGAAAAAAAATGCAATCACATCAGAAATATATTCAGAAGCACAGTGCCACATACTCAATTAATTCTAAAAGAAACAAACAAACAAAACCTTAAGAACCCATGCACCCCCATCCTGCACAGTGAAGCTTACAACTCTGAAAATTTGTAGCATTTTTAATTGAAATGCATTGCATGATTAATCTTTATTTATGAAAAATCTAATGTCTGTGCTCTTTTCATTTCCCTTTGCTTAATATATCCTTAGTCATCTTTTTAATCAATATTAGAAAAAAAATCCACTTTGTCACAGTTACAGTAGGTTCCCACAGAGCCTAGCTCCAGCATAAGCAAAATTCTCCAACTGACTAATATTTCATGTTGGGCTACACGAAGCAATTAGCCCCCTTCAATGAACAACATCTAGATGTTAAAGGATTGTTTGTTTCAGGTGACTTAAACAGTTACTATAAGTTTTACATACACAAATGAGACAATCCTTCTCATTAAGGTTTAATGAGAATGTTGTTTAATATAGTCACTTTAACTCTATGGAGTCTTTCCTCAAGGACTTGTATTCCCACCATTTAATTAGGACAGAAGTCTATTCAGAGCTATATTCTATAATCAGAACAACACCAAGTTGTGAATACCATATTCAGAGTTGGTCATAGCTAGAACCATTTCCATTTTTTAAAAATAAACCAAAAAATGAAGCAATGTGCCTTGTGTGGGATGGGAAAGTACTGTGCACAAACTACACCAGCACACTAAGACTTAGGTATGTTAGTATGCTACTAGTCACTCAACTGAAAAAAAGGGGATCTTTTTTTTTTTTTAATCAGGTTTTAAGAGTATGTTAGGATGAAATTTACTCTGCACTGCAAGTGTCTCTGCCTTTAAGGGAATTTTAGACTCCTTGTTCAGCATAGGTGTCTGCATTGTAGATGTCTAAAATTTGGCAGGATTTTGCTGATGACCTTCTACCATAAACGATTTCATTCCTTTCAGTATTCTTAAAGACAAAGGAGACTGTGTATCACTAGGTTGTGATGTTCATATACCATAGTGACATGTTAAAATATTCAGAATTAAACTGCTTTCTGTTAGATACTTTTGAAGAGGTGCTCCCTTTACAATACCCAGCAAAAGAGGTTTAACTTCCCATTTCTACATATTCCTTAAAATAGTTCTGAGTTATTTGTTTGGGAATACAGAACAGCAAATGCAAGACATTGGAAAGCAGAGGAGTGTATTTTAGACCTTTATTACACCTTGCAAAAAAATCTCCTTTCATTCTGACTGTGTGTCGTGGTTTCAGGTCAGCTCAGTCGGTAACAAAGCACCACGAAGCCGCTCACTCACCCCCCACCCCCTCGCCTGGCCACGTTGGGATGAGGAGAAAATACAAAGGCAGGCTTGTGGGTCGAGACAAGGACTGGGAGGGATCAATCCCCACTTATGGTCATGGGCAAAAGACAGGCTCAACTTGGGAAAAAACAAAATCAAGTTAATTTACTACAAATCAAAACAGAAACAAAACACAA
>VYZV01043269.1:7139-28601 GCA_013401275.1 Pandion haliaetus | reverse complement strand
ATTTTGGCGCGCGGGTCCGACATTTTGGGGCAGCGAATTCTTCCAGCAACTTCTTAAAGGGGCCGCCTCTGCAGCCCCCCTCCCCTGCCACCAAGGAAAACCGCGCCACACAAACCCATAACACTGTGTCAATGCTATGGAAACCCTTATTAACTCAAAAAGAGCACAGAATACTTTGGAGCCAAGGTTCAAGGAAAACAGAAGAGAGGATGGGACTGTCAGTGGTGGCTCTAATGAAAAATGTATCCTCTAAGAATTACATGGAATATATGTTATCAGTTGTGAATGGTAGGCAGACCACTTCTTGATCAAATTCACTGAAAGTCCCAGACTTTTTTCTGCTCTATAACCTCCCAAGTCTTACTGCAAGGAGAACCATGTACCTTGGAAAGAAGTTTAAACAGATTTTGATCTTCCTGATAAAGCAAGCAGGTAAATGCCTAACCTTATTTTGTGCCTTTTATTGACTTTGAGGTATATTGTAGAGGTAACTGTTTTATAAATATATTTTCAACCATTGTTTGTTTCCTAAGTCAAACAGGATATTAGATTTCACCAGAAAATCTTTTAGAATATGCTACAGGATGGAAAGGAGCCACCCAAAAAGTGTCTGTTGAGTCTCAATAAAAATTGCTTTCAGGCATGAAGTCTTTTTCTAAACTAATGCAGTCATTAGAGATAAAAATATAAAATCTTTTATGAAGTGAAGGGAAGAAAGGGACAAAGAAACTAATTTTGCTTTTATTCCAAAAAAGTCAGTTCCCTGATAAAAGAGGAACTTTGATACATGTACAACACATTAAATTTTTTAACATGTGTGGTTTTATGTCATGGGTAATGCTCCTTGAGATTATTCCAAATTGCTCTGCAATATCTCTTTTTTTTTAATTTAGTTTAGCTAAAGTCATATGCTAGAGCTGGTTACTGACCTCCAGTCAGGAAGAATTTTCCTGACCTATAATCATACCAAAGCATTCCAGTTGAAAATGTTGAAAGCTGTTCTCAAGACTCAGCAGGGCTTAATTTAATATCAGAATTTTCTACTTTTTTAGACTATCAAATCTCCAGCAAGAATTGAGTTTCATTTTTATGCAGTTCATTTTGTATTTATATTTTTCACTCAGAATGCATGGAGTCAGCAGGAAAAAAGAGTTGTATTTGAATAAGGGGGAGGTAAATACATGATTAAAATTTTTTGGTTTCACATTTTTCAGATGTCAGTCTGCAGTTTACAGTCAAAGTTAGTATGCTTTAGTTAGACTTCATGAAAACAGGTCTTGCATCTCTAAGATAGCTCACATTAAGAAATCAGAAATAGGTGATAATAGTGTCATCCTTCTTATCATTTGTGCTGTTTCTTTTGAGATGAAATATCTGTCTTCCTCATTTAACATCCAGCTGTTGCTCCAGGAGGGCAGGGAGCTCCTTTAGGTCCTGCTTTGTATATGATAGACAAATGTGGATGGCTTGGATATCTTGCGATGCTTCCAATTGTAGTAGATGCCTGCATTTCAGCAACTGAATCGTCCCCATGAGTAAGATTTAGCTCAGATTGCAAAGAGCTTAACATAGATGTCTATGTACAGGTGTTTGTAGGTAACCTAGAGCTCCAAGCTCCCATCCCGTCTCATCTCTTATTGATCTAAATCTCTGAAAAATGAACCTAAACACATTCTGAAGAGCTACTCAGTTCACTCTAAAGAGAGGCATCTATGTTTAGCCAGATGTCTTCTCTCTATTTCCTATATTGACAGGATCTCATGGGTTTGGGCATTTAGCTCCTATATAGACACCTGCCTTTAGAACCCTATGGTCTCAACAGTGTGGAACAGATTACCATCCCAGCAACGTGATCTGTTTTACCTAATTTTAGCCATGAAAAAAAATAGTTTACTTGTCTAGACAAGTAGCCTAGTTCTTTCTATATTAACAGATATTCCAGTCTTCAAAGAATCAATTATACTACTTGTCTTAAGGCAGGACTAATGGCTTCCTGGAATGAATACTTGTCATTCATTGCAGAAGAAACATGCATAATTAGGTTAGAGTAATTAAGCACAGTTATGTTAAACTTCAGGAGATACAGGTGAGGCGAGGCCAGTGATGTCTGTTTCCTTCTCTGCTGCTACAGCTTCTTTATCAGTGCACTTTTATGCATCAGATGTGAATTTTATTTATTTTTCTTTAATTATATGTCAGCTGATGTTAAAAAAATCAGATTTTTTTTACATTTTTACTACCAGTGGTCACAATTCAAGTCTTTTTTCCTGTTAGATATTATCATTATCAGCATCAATTATCATATATTAAGACTTTCATATTACTTCTGGACTATATATGGGCTGTTTCAAACTCTGACTTTACCAAAGGACTGGAACTTTTACAGAAAGACTAATTTGGATGTTTAAATATCATAGGTATTTTGTTCCCCAGTTCATTTTCTCACAGACCTTTCATTTAGAAATAAATGTCTTCTCTGAGATAGAGCGATGATCTTCTTTCTTAGAATTGGAATTAATGAATCTAAAGCAGTATTGGAATAACGCTATAGCAGAGAATGATTACATATCCCACTACTGAAAGATAATATGATTTGTATACAGAAAATTTCACCCACTAACGTATTCTTATATATAGCAGTACAACATAACAGAATAACTGCATTAAATTGTTGGGGGAAAAAAAAAAAAAAGAAACAACCGAAAATCAGCACCAAACCATTACATTTTTAGCCCTCCAATTATGCAGCTCCTTCTGCAGTATTTCTCTTTTTCAGGTTTGATTCTTCCTGAAGAGTGGCTGTAAATGACCTCTTCATTTCAGAGTTGGAATGAAATGTATTCATTTGTAAACTCATGTAAACTCATGTAACTCAGCCTAGATACTGAGTTTAGTATGGGAGGGAGGAGAGGGGAGGGAAGTGACCTTAACTTTTTTTAGGACCAAACAGACACTTCAGGAAAGACACTGGAACAATAAGAATAGCTGAATCCATGTCACTCAGGTCATAATCTGAACATGGGGTTGTACTAGTGACCCTCTGACCCTTCTCTGTGGAAGAAAGTACATTCTGTGTCAGATCATGAGAGATGGCAGTAGCAGAAAAGAGAGTTTCTTGTTTGAGAAGTAACTAAGTTGAATCTTCAGCCATTGAAAGAAGAGAAAAGGAATCCCATGATGTCATTTTTTTCAGTCATTTTCTTTTAGTATAGTAGAACTTTTTCCTTTTTTGTGAAGCTTTTAGGGAAAATAAAATTATGTATATCATCTCTGATTTCTGTTGAATTTATACAGACATAATGAATTTTTAAAAATACTGATAGCTAATTACCTAAAAGAAAAATTCCTTGCAAAGCCCTTTTTGTTACAGAGAAATCATTAAGCCGCATATGGTATTCTTACTTTCTCAGTCTAAAGTAAATTATTCAATCTATTTTCAATTGCTCACACAACACTGAATTCAGTTCTTGGGTGTTCATGAAAGCAATGGTTTCTACAGGTTACTAAACGAAGCATACTATAATGCACCACAGAAATCATGTCAAGGAAATAATGTAGAATTAATGACAAATCATAGACAAAAGCTGAGATCAACTCCTGACATTTTGTGTCCTGATATTTATTAATGGGACTAGGTAAACCAGAATCTAGTTGTTGGACTTGATGCCAGGCACTTGTTGCCTGATTCCTGAAGTGCCAGTGAAAGGCAAAGGCTGATCACTTATACATCTTGTGCTATTTAAGAATGTCACTACTAAGTCTGATCAAAAGTCCAGTAACCTCTGTTGAGCAACATTAATGCAGCAGATACTTAAGGGCAGAAGTTAAGTATGGATAGAATAACTTATTCTTGTTGTCCAAAAAATAGTAGATTAGAGACTTCCTGGCCAAAAGCTGAATTCAGTTTCAATTTTCTTAAGTCTTTTGTGAACCCATTTATGCTTTGGGTCTCCACAGCATTCTGTAGTGTTCAGTTCCATGACTCAACTGTGCTGTAAGGAAAATTTTACTTCTTTCTCTTTGTTTTAAATGTAATGCTTGAGAATTTTATTGCATGTCTTCTCTTCTTCTTTCAGGAAAAATAGTACACAATTTTATTTCTGGTGCACCTTTTCAAACATTTGTTCCTTCCTAGATGTCTATCTCTTTACAAATACTGTGTTCCAAATCCCAGCCTCTTACATTTCTCCCCATACAGGAGTTACCACAAAGCTGACCTTATTTTGCCATCCTTTTTCTAGTTTTCGCTTTGAAGAGAGGATGACCAGAACTGCACACAACATTTATGATGGAGGTACCATGGATGCTTTGTACCATGATAATGGAATTCAGAAAAACTAACACCTGTGTGGAAAAGATACAGGTGGAAAAAATACCTGTGTGTATTTTTACTGGGGAAATGAAAGTTAATGAGTCCCTCTTGATGAAGATTAAGGGATGGATGCATGGAAAAAGAAGCTAATAGAAAATGAACCCAAAAATAATATGTTTCACCAAAATTTAAAATTCTATTCTTCCATAAGGTATATATGAAGCATGAGGAAAAGGTTTAAGAAAGCAAGTAGTTTTTTCTACTTTTCTGAAATTTCCTCAAAGAATTACAGCTATTTGAGTTAAAAAAATTAAAGGAAATTTTAATGGTAAATATTCTATTTTACTGCAATTTTTTTTTAATATATATTACAGGTTTTTTCTTCTTTTGCCTTTTCAGTTAATGAAAGTCAAGTTTGATTTAATATTTTTGCACTATATTTGCATAGTTTTAACTAACGCTTTTTCTTCAATGATACAATACTTCTGGGAAACCTTGCATTTCACTGCATTCATAGTTATAGCTTCTCCATGGTTTGAGACCATTTTTTATCTTAACTATATAGTCTAACCCTGATGTATTACATGCTTGTCCAGATTTTCCAGGAACACACTTTCTTTGGTCAGTCAGTTATATTATTTGAAGGTATAATAATTAAACTTTAGATAAATAACATTTGTATGTAAAGTGATGTAAGACCCATTCTTATCAAAGTTATCCTTTGAGTAATGTATCATCATCACAGGTCATTGCTCTGATGAAATTAATCTGCAAAGCCACCTGTGTGACAGAGCTAATGATATATTAGTGTGATCCATCATTAGTGATCATCAACAGCCGATGATGTATTAGTACGTTGCTCCAAGGATGGCGCTATCCAGGAAGAATGAACTTCTGTAATTAAATTATGGCACAGAAGTCAATGACAAGACCATAGTCTAACCCAGTCAACAGCAGGTAGGAACACCGGCACTAAATCAATTTGTCTAGAATTTTTTGTTTTGGCTTGCTAGTAGCCGTTTTGCAACTTTGTTAATCAGGTCTCATTACCCTTGTGGAAAATTATATTTGCTCTACTTCCTTCTCCAGTAGCATTTGGCAACACTTACACTATTAAACCCTCCAGTACTTAGAGAAGGGAACATTTTTCACATAATATAAAAAAATGCAAAGCATCTTGCCAATAGCACTGCTATGCTTTTCTGTGAAAGTGGAAAACTAGGCATCTATAAGAAATTTTTACAGTACCACATAAATTAAGTTAATAGACACTTTTCAGCTTTGCCAACTTTATGTTTGTCATGGTAATGGTCAGCGAAATTAGAGAGCAGGAAGCTAAGACAGACAAAACGTAATGGGCAAGTAGAACACTCAGACCAACCTAATCATTTTAGCTTTAGGATTAGTCACAAAATCCAGTTTGGAATGACAGAACTATGACAACATAAAAATACATTGTTGTCCCCTTATATTAGACAAAAAGTCCTCTGGAAGTCTGCTTCTACTACTCAACCACCTTCTTTTCGTATCCCACCTAGATGATAGGTACCTGTATCAATTTTTTTTCAAAATCTTCTTTCCCATTGTAAGCTTCTCTTAATTGTCATGTCTAGATCCTTGGTCTAACACCTGTAGAAAGGTGAAAAGACAAATCTCTGTCTCTATGTTTTGCCCAATGTACCATGTGGTTATGGTACAGACCCACCACTTTTGAAATCTAGCTTTCTGTCACTCATCCTTCTCTTTCAGCCAGGTGAACTAAACTTGTTCAACAACGCCAAGCGCCAGGTCCTGCACTTCAGTCACAACAACCCCATACAACGGTACAGGCTTGGGGAAGGGTGGCTGGAAAGCTGCCCAGCAGAAAAAGACATGGGGGTGCTGGTTGACAGCCAGCTGAATATGAACCAGCAGTGTGCCCAGGCGGCCAAGAAGGCCAACGGCATCCTGGCCTGTATCAGAAACAATGTGGCCAGCAGGAGCAGGGAAGCGATCGTCCCCCTGCACTCGGCACTGGTGAGGCCGCACCTTGAGTACTGTGTCCAGTTTTGGGCCCCTCACTACAGGAAAGACATTGAGGTGCTGGAGTGTGCCTGGAGAAGGGCAACGAAGCTGGTGAGGGGCCTGGAGCACAAGTCTTCTGAGGAGTGGCTGAGGGAACTGGGGTTGTTTAGCCTGGAGAAAAGGAGGCTGAGGGGAGACCTTTATTGCTCTCTACAACTACCTGAAAGGAAGTTGTAGTGAGGTGGGTGCTGGTCTCTTCTGTCAGGTGGCTGGTGATAGGACGGGAGGAAATGGCCTCAAGTTGCAGCAGGGGAGGTTTAGATTGGATATGAGGAAAAATTTCTGTACTGAAAGGGTTGTTAGGCATTGGCACAGGCTGCCCAGGGAAGTGGTTGAGTCATCATCCCTGGAGGTACTCAAAAATGTGTAGACAAGACACTTCAGGACATGGTTTAGTGGGCAGTGTTGATGGTCGGACTCAATGATCTTAAAGGTCTTTTTCTAACCTATTCTATGATTCTGTGATTCTAAGGACAGGGCACAAAAGCATTTCCCGATGCAACCCAAACTCTAGAGTAAAATTCTGTAAATCTTCAGAATAGTAGTTTATAGGTGGCCAGTTTGCAGGAGCATCCTCCAAGCAGAGCATTTATGGCACCTTGCACATCTCTATGGAGTCATACGGAATGGAATGGAATGGAATGGAATAGAATAGAACAGAATAGAATAGTTCAGCTGGAAGGGACTTACAACGATCATCTAGTCCAATCGCCTGATCAATTCAGGGCTTACCAAAAGTCAAAGCCTGTTTTTAAGGGTGTTGTCCAAATGCCTCTTAAACACTGACAGACTTGGGGCATCAACCACCTCTCTAGGAAGCCTGGTCCAATGTTTAACCACCCTCTTGGCAAAAAAATGCTTCGTAATGTCAAGTCGAAACCTCCCCTGGTGCAGCTCTGAACCATTCCCACATGTCCTGTCACTGGATCCCAGGGAGAAGAGCTCAGCACCTCCCTCTCCACTTCCCCTCCTCAGGAAGCTGTAGAGAGCAATGAGGTCACCCCTCAGCCTCCTTTTCTCCAAACTAGACAAACCCAAAATCCTCAGCTGCACCTCATAGGACATGCCTTACAGCCCTTTCACCAGTTTTGTTGCCCTCCTCTGGACATGTTCAAGGACCTTAACATCCTTCTTAAATTGTGTGGCCCAGAACTGCCCACAGTACTCAAGGTGAGACCGCACCAATGCTGAATACAGCGGAATGATCACCTCTTTTGACCACCTGGTTATGCTGTGTTTGATGCACCCCAGGATGTGGTTTGCCCTCTTGGCTGCCAGGGCACACTGCTGACGACCAGCACCCCCAGATCCTTTTCTGCAAGGCTGCTCTCCAGCCACTCCTCTTCCAATTTAGTCTTGTGTCCGGCGCTACTCTGTCCTAGGTGCAGAATCTGGCATTTTGGCTTGTTCAGTTTCATGCCATTAATCATAGCCCAATGCTCCAATCTATCTACATCCTTCTACAAGGCCTCTTGTCCCTTGAGAGTGTCAATGGCACCTCCCAGTTTGGTATCATCAGCAAAGTTGCTAATGGTGTATTCAACTGCATCCAGATTGTTGATAAATATATTGAACAGAACTGGCCCTAGCATTGAGCCCTGTGGAACACTGCTGGTCACCAGACAGATGTAGCCCCATTCACTACAACCCTTTGAGCCCTGCCATTTACACAGTTCTTCACCCAGTGCACCACATACCTGCTCATCTCACAGTTGGACAACTTGTCCAGAAGGCTATTGTGAGGAATAGTATCAGAAGTCCTTCTAAAATCCAGAAAAACTACATCCACCACCTTCCCATCCCTTCATCTACTAGGTGGGTGACCTTATCATAAAAGGATATCAAATTAGTTAGACAGGCCTTTCCTTTTGTGAACCTGTGTTGGCTGTGCCTCATGATTCCATAGTCTTTTAAATGACTTTCAATAGCATTTGAAGTATCAGAGTGCTCTGCTTCGAGTCCCTGATGGTTTTTGAACTTCTGAACTCATTTTGATCTTTTCTTTTTCTTTTTCTTCCCATTTTTTACACCTGGATTTACATGAATCTCACTTCCATGTCACCCTCATCTGGGGCAAAACACCCTCCTGAGAAATTCAGTAGAAACAATGACCAGAGCAAAAATAAAGTTAAAAAAAAAAAAAGGCAAGTGTAATTGATATTTCTCCCAACTTTTAACAAACCACAGCTCCAGGATTTCTGAGCCGCAACTTGTCCACATCATCAACATAATGTCCACATCATTATGTCTAATAGCCTTTAATTAACTTTTCTTCTGTGAATGTGTCTAATCCCTGCTTGAACCCCTTTAAATATTTGTAAAACTTTTTATGGGTTTGAACCCATTTATATTTTTTACCTGCACAGCAATCTGTGGTAATAAATCTGACAGCTGAATTATGTAAAGAAGTACTTTTTGTTTATTTTAAGCTTGCTGCTGACTTAAAGCTCTCTGGCCATCACATTGAAGCCAGACCATATTGTAGTCAGGAAAGGATGAGTCAGTGCTGAAATAAATGCAAGATTCATGGAAATGGAAAAGCATAGAGCAGGAAGGTGGCTGGTTCCATTCCTCACAATTAAGAATTGTTTTGTCAAAGAAAGATATGTGTTTCCCAGCTTTACTCCTGGAATTCCTGCTACAATTTATAATTATTTTAGTAAAGAAATAATCCAAAAGCTGTGGCACTCCAAAGTGGAAATACCTACTGCTTTCATGTGCCTACAGGAGTCAAATGCTGTTTGACAGTACAAAAACTAAATCACTTTCTCAAATATAGACAGTCTCCACTACTGTGAATTCATTTGGCTGAATGTGGATGTTTACAAGAGAAATATCTACATCTGAACTAGTCACCTTCAGTTCTTTTTATAGTCAATGGGAAGCGAAGGAGCAACTTTTAGAGGGCAGTTGATTTCATCCTGGATTAAACATCCATATTTTATCAGATGAATCACATTCTAAAAGTGTTGTTTCTCCAACATTTTAGAGTCCTAGACAGGACACAAACTAAAGTACTAAAACTTTCTTAAAACCAACCCTACTCTCTCTGACTATGAAAAGTCTTAAGTAGAGAATCTGAATATATATCCCTGATAAATTCTGTGATGAAAAGTGACAAATATGGTCAGGATCATGTTGACTGACACAGTACTCTTCCAACCATATAACCTTAGAGGAATCAAAAAGGTGATACTACAGTAAAACACTCCTCATATACATGATCTGGCCGATACCTATCTTGTGAAACACCTAATAAACAGAAAGGAAGATAAGTGATTAAATATTCCTCTTTCAAGTGGAGAAGGTCCTAAATCAGAAACCAATTACCAAAGACATTCCGATTCCGAATGAAGTCAGTTTGATTTAGGTGGATCACAGCTGTCAATACAGATTGAATTTATAGCAAGGTGACATTTTATACAGTCTTATAACTCTTGCTGAGAAGTGTGCCACTTCCTTTTGATGGAGAAACACAGACACACACACACCCCCCAGCCCCTTCTTTTTCTGGCAAAATGAACGTGGCATGGGTGGATCAGAAGAAAAAAGAATAGGGAAGCCTGGTGCAGGCTAATGGAAGTACAAGTGCTTACAGGAGGGAAAAGATACAAAATGAGAGGGAAAAATGGTGTGGGCACATGTACCTGGATGTACTACATTGCTAGTGGGAAATAGCTAAGTGTGCTCTGGTACTTTCACAGGAAATGTGGAGAAAAAAGTGGATGCCAGGTGACCACAAAACCCACTTTATCACTCTCCTTTCTCAACAGTATAGGTGACAGAATATATAATGAAAGGCTCATGGGTTGAGAAAAGGACAGGGAGAGATCACTCACCAGTTACCGTCATGGGCAGAACAGACTTGACTTGGGTAAAATTAATTTAATTTATTACCAATCAAATCAGAGAAGGGTAATGAGAAATAAAACCAAATCTTAAAACACCTTCCTTCCACCCCTCAATCCTTCTCAGGCTCAACTCCACTCCCGATATTCTCTACCTCCACCCCCCAGTGGTTGGGGGTTAGGGTCAGTTCATCACACATTGTCTCTGCCGCTCCTTCCTCCTCAGGGGGAGGACACCTCACTCATCCCCTGCTCCAGTGTGGGGTCCCTCCCACGGGACACAGTCCTTCACGAACTTCTCCAACGTGGGTTCTTCCCACAGGCTGCAGTTCTTCACAAACTGCTCCAGCATGGGTCACTTCCATGGGCTGTAGTCATTCAGGCACAGACTGCTCCAGTGTGGGTCTCCCGTGGGGTCACAAGTCCTTCCAGCAAACCTGCTCCAATGTGGGCTCCTCTCTCCACAGGGCCACAGGTCCTGCCAGGAACCTGCTCCAATGCCGGCTACCCACGGGGTCACAGCCTCCTTTGGGCATCTACCTGCCCTGGCGTGGGCTCCTCTCTCCCCAGGCTGCAGGTGGCTATCTGCTCCACCATGGACCTCCATGGGCTGCAGGGGGACAGCCTGCCTCACCATGGTCTTCCCCACGGGCTGCAGGGGAATCTCTACTCCGGCTCCTGGAGCACCTCCTCCCCCTCCTTCTTGACTGACCATGGGGTCTGTAGGACTGTTTCTCTTCGATGGTCTCATGTCTCCCTCCGGCTGCAGCTGCTGTTGCAAAGGTTTTTTCCCCTTCTTAAATACATTCTCCCACAGGCACTACCACTGTCGCTGATGGGCTTGGCCTTGGCCAGCGGCCGTCTTGGAGCTGGCTGGCATTGGCTCTGTCGGACATAGGGGAAGTTTCTAACAGCTTCTCACAGAAGCCACCCTTGTAGCCCCCCCCGGTACCAAAACCTTGCCATGCAAACCCAATCCAACACACAAGCAAAACACAATAACAAGAACACACATCCTTTGGTATTCTCAGAGAGTCCTCTCCTAAGCTAATTGTGCACCTTTTTTTTTTTAGTGACAAGAGGCCTCAAGATGTCAGGAATGTGTTCTTTTCCTTCTTCCACAGAAAAATACATTATTTCCAGATTACCTCAGACATACAGCATTCACGGTCCTTGTGACTGAAAGGGATGCAAGAATGTCTTCCATCCCTCCATCCATCCTGAGCTGCCAGATGTAAAGTCCTAAATCCTGACATGGTCTTCCGCTTACTGTGCATTATTAATCTTATCTAAAAATTCTTGCAGAGGCATCTACTTTCCCTAGTAAGATAGGAAAAGGTTTGCTCCTATGCTTTTCTTTCTAGAAGCTTTCTGAGGTGTTCTTTCTGCTTTGATCATGAAAATACATTTGATGAATTACCTTGGCAGCATAAATCAGAGTTCAAGGGTCAAGCACCTAATTTTTAAATAGTCTCCAAAAAAAGTAAAGACAAATAATTTATACTATATGAATATAACCAAGAGATCTTACAATACTCTGAAACAAAAGAATGGCCTCTACAGACTCTAAACCTCACCTGTCCTATGTTAATGAAGGAAACAAAATAAAAAGAACCTTGAAATCTCATTGAGCTGGCCTGCTTTCCTCCGGGCTTTGTAGGATATTTCATCTTCAAAGGAATATAGAAGGCACAAACCCCATACACTTGAATTTACTTAGCAATAAATAATTGTTCATCCTCAGAAGGAATAATCCAAGTGATCTTGAACTTGAAGTCCAGATAAAATTATCAAGTGAAATTAGAATAGTATTTCCTTAAAACATGGCTAGTATATGTAAAAATAAGCTAAGCAGTATAAACCACATCATGATTTTTTTTTCAACAAAATAGATCTAAATTGACAGGATAAAAAAAGGAAACTGAAATGACAATATCTCAACAACAAAGAGAAGATGCTATGAACTGAATAATTTCTTTTTTCAAGGACTGACTGCAAGACCCCAACAACAAAAGAAATAGTGTTACTGATATAAATATTGGTACATGGAAAGAAAATCGCATCTTTTCTTATTTCTTTGAAATTTTCTCAATTTCTAGTATGATATCCAGAAAGAAAATTCATTCTGTTGAGTCTTTTCCAATATCAACACTACTATCAATGCATAATACATATGAAATAGCATTCATTAAGTTTCAAGCCACTAAAACTATATTCATAGTCACATAAGATGAAAAGTAGAGGAGAAACCTCATATGTCATAAGACTGGTCATGTGAAAACTTTTTTGATACATAGCTGCCATGTGTGAAAAAGGGGGAAACACAAGCATAACCTTTTTGTCACACTTTGGTAAGTACAGTTCATTCTTAATAGACTCAGCATCGGTAAACAGAATAATTGTATCAGTAAAGAGAAAGATGTAAATCTGAGAAGAATGTTAGAAGACTGTATGGTCATGCTGAAAACTTTGCTTTGATCTTATGGACTCTGTGCATTTTTCTAGAAAACGAGTTCCATCTCTCTAGAATAAGGAAAAAAAAAAAGTGTGCCAGGATTCTTCAGAGGAAATTACTGACATTAAAAAAGGTATGGCAGGCAACACAGCACACTTTCATAACACTGGATTCCTCTATTCCTGTTAATCAGAGTGTGACTAGGTCGGCAGGCCTAGCAGAGCAGATTCTGTCTTATTCCATGAGGTCCTGAACAGGAAAATTATAAAACAGAGCACTCAAAAATGGAAACTGTTGGAAAGAATATGTGATTAAACCATGGAGGTATCTATGGCAACTGAGTTTGGAGTTTGAAGCATCTCAGCCAGCAGACTTCCACACATGAAGGGGTAACAGTGAAAGAATTGAAGGGAAAGGTAGAACTCAGTCCTACTCTGCTCAAAAAGAAAAAAAGAACTGAGATTTACTATTTGGGGTCTAAAACAAACAGCTTTGTGGGTGTCCAGAAATCCTACTAGTGCTGTAAGGACAGTATTGAATAGCTTCAGTGTGGGTGCTAATCTTTAAGGTAGCAAATCTGATTCAATTTTTCTTGTGTATGTTTCAGTCTCTGCAGCCTCTGCACTATATAACAATACTCAAAAAATTATTGGTATTTGTATCTAAATATCGTGAAAATGAAAACTGTCTTTGTGTTGATTCAAAAGGGAATTTTAATCTCTTTTAACACCCTAGAGTAAATTTTGTCCATACTTTATTACTACATCAGTAGATCAGTTTCACAACGACAGGGGATGTCAAATATATAAGCTGAAAATGTGATAGAACAGAAATTTGTGTTTAAATATAACAACAGTTCAAGCCAAAGTGCATTCAAATTTACAATATGTTTATTTATACTTCTGTGCCTGTTGAAAAGACATACAAACTGTGCAACGTCAAGGAAAGTGAAGAATGCTCTGGATATTTATGTTCTTTCAAAGCACACAATGTAACACATTTTTTACAATAACTTTACAGTTTTCCTCAGTATCAGCACTTACTTTCAATATCCCAAAGTTAAGAAAAGTTTTAAAGACATTAATATACAGACAATATTGTATCCTGTAAATATTTTTAAAGTTTCATTTGATATTTTAAATTTTAAACTATCATTAATAACTGAACAACATGAGTAGATTTGTAAGTCCCATAAAAAAATTTAATCAGTATTCAGTTCTTATGGATAATTTTCACATTTAAGTATCTGTGTGACTATTTGAAAAAGTAGGAAAATTTCCTGGGATTGGCTACTTTAGTATCACTTGGGCACTACTAAGATTCTGGAAAAGAAAACAGATCGTTCATGGGTTTGAAATGATAGACAAGGACTTTAGGTCACCCAGTTTCAGTTGTAGAGTAACTATGGACCCTTTCTATTCCTTTTAATCCAACTAGAATGGAATCTGAAGGCAGTTCCAACTTTTGGCTTCACAGTTCCTAAAAATTATGTATCTGAACAATCAGAGTTGCAAACATGCTCTTAATATCTGTCTATAATGCCTGGCAAAGTTACAGACTTCTGACATCCACTAAGTCAAATCTGCTGAGTAGACCTGACTGCTAGAGCGCTCTACTAGTCAAGAAGAAATTGTAATATAGTTAAACTCCAAGTGTTCTCTAAACAATAGGCTCCTTCCTTAACACAGGAGTCAACAAGTAAATTTTTTTGACAAATTTGGAAGCCTATGTAGAACATAACTGGAGAGAAAACACCAAGGCAAGGCAAGAAATGGGAAGAATTGACATCTGCTTATGAGTAGTGTCAGATTTCACAAGGAAATAGCTCACCTAAATTCTAGGTCAGGTATAACTCTTGAACTTGATAGGATTTGACCCTAACCCCAGGCTCCTACTTTTCAGGAAATATTCTAATTATATGGCCTTCAACACCCTTTGTTGAATCTGGGAGCACTTACAGTCCCAAATAGAAGAGGCATGGAAGCAATGAGGAGATTTACTTTATATCTTCAAATTCAGGGCATTTTTCCAAACATTTAACATTTACCAAGGACACTATAACTTAGATAGTTTGGATGACATCCTTAAATTTAGGCAACGAAATTTCAGCCTCCCCTATTTTAGACACCAACATAGTCTTTCTGGATCTGTTCCAAAATCTGCAGGCCAGCTAGTAAGTCATCTGCCATTGTCTTCAATTATGTGTATCATACCTGTTTAAAAAAGATGTAAGAAGGAAAGTTGTTCTACGTTGATTTTGAAATTTACCTCAAATTCCCAGCAGTAAGTGCGATGCAATGCAATGATCTCCAAACATTTTTGTTGTTAACAGAATATCGGTAATCATTAACAAATAGTTAATTGCAGTTAATTACTGCAGTTTCTGTTAATTTATATTCACAAGGCCTCTACTTACATTGGCTTTTACTGTGATCCTGACTTCTTAGTTGCTTAGGAAGGTTGAGGTCAGCCCATGTGGAAAGCTTCCAAGAAAAAGCTAGATGGTACAAGAAATAGTACTAGTGATTTAGTAGGCAATATTTTCCCTTCTGATTCAACACTGAATCAGTGCCTCTGCTTTTAAGGGGCACTCTGCAGTTGTAAGGATGATATTTCAGATGAAAAATTAGTTCTAAGAACTTGACTTCACTATTTCTGGTCAAATAAAGTACAATTGCATATATTTATCTTGTCTTCCTTGCCAAGTCGTCTCCTGAAGAGTTACATTTTGTTGTACACTTCTTTTTATATTTCATTTCAATAAGGATGTTGGGGGTTTTTTTTGCTTTTCATTTTATGGCTTAAACTACTGAGTATCCACTGGGCAAAGTTACTTTTCCCCTTGAAAGAGCTTTTATGTTCTATATCCTTTTCAGTGACGACATTTTTATAATATAATTTTTATTGCCATATGGGTATAGTAAAGCACTGGAACAATGTTCTTAGAGACACTGTAGAATCCCTTTCATTGGAGGCTTTTCAGAACAAGTTAGACAGACTCTTGTCAGAGACAACATCAGTGCACCTGTTCCCATTTCAATACAGAATTGGACTGAATAGTGAGTGGTTTCTCATGTCCTTTCAAGCCCTACATTTTTCTTACTCTCACTTTTAGAGTTGATTAGAAGTGCTCATTAAGTACTTTAAGTTGCCTCTATCCATGGAAAGTGTCAGTAATAGTACAAATAATAAAAAATAAATTTTAAAAAGTCAAAGAAGTGACTAGTCTTCAAGTGTTTCAAATGGTAAAAGCCTGAAATGAAACACAGTGTAGTTGCAGGGGCTTTCAAGTGATTCCATACAGGTATGTCACTGAGTTGATATTTGACCCACAAATACTGCTTACAGTACAGTATAAACACATTGACCGTCTACATAGTCACTTTTTCTTCCTGAGCAATAATTGCACTTTCTTTCTGCAGTACTCCCTTAACAGTTATCAAAACACCAGAGGAAATAGGGAACACATCACAGCATCAGCCCTCAGGAGTAGAGTTGATGCTGACAACAATGGCCACATAAGTCACTTAAAATACACAAGAGGTCAATACTAATATTTAATTATCAAATAAAAGCAGTCAAATAGACTGTTGAGATAAATTCTGTACAAAGAATTTTGGGCAATAAAATGCATGTTTTCCTTCAAAAATGAATGAAACAAATCCAGCATAACATAAATGGTTATAAGTGCATAAAATAGTTCCGATTTCTAATTTAATTTTGAAATTGATATATATTTTGCCAAGCTAAATAGTGCCACTTATTTGACCCCCTACTTTAGGCTGTGCAGCATTAGTTCATTTACTTAATAGTATTCCTAAATATATTTTATTACTCCAGTGAAAATGATTTATCTACTATAAATTTATGTACAAGTAAATATCTGGGGCAAGATCCGAAATGGACATCAATCAAAACTGTTCTATTAAATTACACAGCAAGTGGCCAAATTCTCAACTAGTGTGAGAGACCTTACTTTTGTGAAAATGAGCTCAACCAACCTGTGGAATTATTTGGAAGAGTTTCTCTAATATTTTAACAGGCAACAAAAGTGAATAAAACATAGAGAAGCACAAGAAAACAAGAACCAGGGAGGGGAATGTGCATATATATATGTACATATATAACAGATAATAGATAATAGATAGCTAATAGATAATAAATAATAGATAATAATAGATAATAGATAATTAATAGATAATATAATATATTGTGGTAGGTTGATTCTGGCTGGATGCCAGGTGCCCACCAAAGCCTCTCTATCACTCCCTTCATCAGCTGCATAGGGGAGAGAAAATATAATGAAAGGCTCATGGGTTGAGAAAAGGACAGGGAGAGATCACTCACCAGTTACCGTCATGGGCAGAACAGACTTGACTTGGGTAAAATTAATTTAATTTATTACCAATCAAATCAGAGAAGGGTAATGAGAAATAAAACCAAATCTTAAAACACCTTCCTTCCACCCCTCAATCCTTCTCAGGCTCAACTCCACTCCCGATATTCTCTACCTCCACCCCCCAGTGGTTGGGGGTTAGGGTCAGTTCATCACACATTGTCTCTGCCGCTCCTTCCTCCTCAGGGGGAGGACACCTCACTCATCCCCTGCTCCAGTGTGGGGTCCCTCCCACGGGACACAGTCCTTCACGAACTTCTCCAACGTGGGTTCTTCCCACAGGCTGCAGTTCTTCACAAACTGCTCCAGCATGGGTCACTTCCATGGGCTGTAGTCATTCAGGCACAGACTGCTCCAGTGTGGGTCTCCCGTGGGGTCACAAGTCCTTCCAGCAAACCTGCTCCAATGTGGGCTCCTCTCTCCACAGGGCCACAGGTCCTGCCAGGAACCTGCTCCAATGCCGGCTACCCACGGGGTCACAGCCTCCTTTGGGCATCTACCTGCCCTGGCGTGGGCTCCTCTCTCCCCAGGCTGCAGGTGGCTATCTGCTCCACCATGGACCTCCATGGGCTGCAGGGGGACAGCCTGCCTCACCATGGTCTTCCCCACGGGCTGCAGGGGAATCTCTACTCCGGCTCCTGGAGCACCTCCTCCCCCTCCTTCTTGACTGACCATGGGGTCTGTAGGACTGTTTCTCTTCGATGGTCTCATGTCTCCCTCCGGCTGCAGCTGCTGTTGCAAAGGTTTTTTCCCCTTCTTAAATACATTCTCCCACAGGCACTACCACTGTCGCTGATGGGCTTGGCCTTGGCCAGCGGCCGTCTTGGAGCTGGCTGGCATTGGCTCTGTCGGACATAGGGGAAGTTTCTAACAGCTTCTCACAGAAGCCACCCTTGTAGCCCCCCCAGGTACCAAAACCTTACCACGCATATCTAATATATATATATATATTTCCAACAGTGTACTAGCATAATACTTATGAGACAGAGAGACAAAAAGCAAAATATTTAACTGAAAGATAACTTACGCAGGCTACCTTGGGCACTAGTCCTTGGTAATGATAAAATCAAATTGATGAATAAATACAAAATGGTAACAATAATCACAATGGTCAAATTGTTTGAAATGGAATGGCTCCCTTCCTCTTTTCTAGTGCAAATGATAGAATACTCTATACACTCATTAACAGTTAAAGACTGAATACGTTTCAGCTGAGCTTTCCTTATTTTTATTTGCATTCAAAGGGTATTCTGCAGAATTGCTTTACATCCAGAAAATGAATGGAAAAAAACACCTGAATTTGGGGAGGAAATTAGTAAGTCAGTACCACAAGCTGACTTTCATCTTAATGTCCAGTGAAAATTAACCAATACATCTCAGCTTTATACACTGGAAAGCCATATAGCATACATAGACACTAAGGAATACTTTCTAAATTATCCTTTTTTTAGAAACAGTAGAACATAAAAGACTGCTTATGATTAGCAAACGACAGGCAGATGAAGTTGAATGCATTCCATATTTGAAATTATCCACTGAGCTATATAGATGTTAAGACTTCTGGCAGCTGCCAACAAATAAGGTTAGGATTAATCTGTCCTGGTTTCTAGTCATCTGACTGGGCATGTCTATTTGAGCTGATCACTCTAGGCCTTTGCGTAGTCTGTGGAAAATGATCAGTATCTACAGAGCCAAACTGTCTCTCCTTAGGCATTTAAGAGGCCAATGAATCATCCTTAGCTTGTTTCAATCTACCATCTCAAAAAGGATAACTGGCTGAGGTATAGATTTGTAAGATTTATACGCCTCAACCTAACACAGAAGAATGGCAGAACTAGTTGAGAAGTAAGAAAAAAAATACCTGACTTAACTACAAAGATGGTTGAGATTTGGTGTTTTCTATAACAGCTAACATGGGCACTATCAGAAGGAAAAGGCTTGTTTATCATTTCCTACCTGCTTACTTTTTTCCTTGGGCTATAATCTGTCAAATGGAATTGCAGACAGTATGACCCGAATGAAATGTATCTGAAAAATTCACAATTTTATTTTTAGGCAGAAACTCAAGTAAAAATGTATTTGATATATTCTTCACTTTAAATGCATCATTAAGCTTTCATTATATGCCAAATCCTGCAGCTCTTACTTAGTCCATATCCAGATAATGTTTGCTTTTGAAGTCAAGCATCTGGCAAACTATGAATACTCCCAGACATTTTTAAAAATGAAGATGCCAATGGGATCTCTGCGCTCTGACCATTTCAAAGGAACCATCAGTAAGAGTTGTAAAAGGCTTGGTTCTCCTATAACATTAGGTTTCCTGCTGAAAGGCAAAATTTCTGTTTGAGAAAAACCCAGGAATGAGTTCCTATTCCTATTTTCATGTGTCCTGGTTTCAGCTGGGATAGAGTTAATTGTCTTCCTAGTAGCTGGTACAGTGCTATGTTTTTGAGCTAGGTATGAGAAGAATGTTGATAACACACTGATGTTTTCAGTTGTTGCTAAGTAATGTTTAGTCTAAAGTCAAGGCTTTTCAGCCTTTGATGCCCAGCCAGCAAGAAAGCTGCAGGGGCACAAGAAACTGGGAGGCAACACAGTCAGGGCAGCTGACCCAAAGTGGCCAACGGAGTATTCCATACCATATGACGTTTGAGGAACTGGGAGGGGGGCATCGCCACTTGGGGACTTCTGGGTGCATCCGTCGGCGGGTGGTGAGCAATTGCGTTGTGCATCACTTGTATATTCCAACCCTTTTCTTATTACTGTTGCCATTTCATTAGTGTTATCATTATCATTATTAGTTTCTTCTTTTCTGTTCTATTAAACCATTCTTATCTCAACCCACGAGTTTCAGTTCTTTTCCCAATTTTCTCCCCCATCCCACTGGGTGTGGGGGGGAAGTGGGTGAGAAGCTGCGTGGTGCTTAGTTGCTGGCTGGGGTTAAACCATGACATCATGTCACAGTGGCCTTCTCAGAAGTTACTATTTGAATCCTTATGTTCTTCTCTCAGGCTTCTGCAGAGTTCTGGAATTTCCCTGAATCTCTTTACTACTGGTGAAACCTTTGAAGAACTGTGATATATATCACCTAGTTCCATTGTCCATTTTATCCAAGTTATGTTTTTACATATTCTGGGAGCAATAGATGTTTATATTCCAGAGAACTGTCTAGAACAGGCAGAGAGTTTTCAATTTATGAGTTTTAAGGAAAAAATGAAGGGGGGCAGGGTGAAAATCTGTTTTTTAATTTACTTTGGGACTTCCTCCAGAACCTCACAGTTAACAGAAAGACATTGACTCACCTTCAGAATTTGTCTCTGGAAAAGAGCAGGTTGTCTTTGTGGTTTACATGTACCTGGAATACTGCCTATTTGTCCTTGAGAAATGTTGGACTCCTTTTATTGAGCTTTCAGAAACATTAAATCTTATGGTGCTATAAGTTTTCTGTTGTTGCTTTGACTGTGTAATTTCTTCCATCTAATCAGTAAACCTCAAATGTTCTTCACCTTTACATCCTTTTTTGATCTTAATCCAAAACCTCATCATTACTTTTAAAATAAAAAAAATAAGCTCCTTCTTCATCTTAACCCTTGTTTCTAACCCGTCTTCCTCAAATGCTCTGTACACTCTTCTTGCCTTGCCATCTGCTTTGCCTCTTCCCAATCTGAAAGAAGTTCAGCTATATTTTAGCCATTTCAGATAGCTAAAGCTTGGCTGCTGATTGCTTTCCAGGTGTGCTCACACACCTTCTTTCTTTTGTATTAGTCTGATCATGAGGAATGAAGTTTCTCTGGTCTAGAGGTGGCAATACAAAGGCAGGGATCCTGTAACATTCACAAGAATAGTTTCACAGCCTTTGTTAACTTATGAATAAGTAATACGGCAGAGCTGGCTTAACTTTCTCATTTAAAAAAAATGTGTTGGTTTGTTTGTTTTCTACAGAAACTACATTGTGCAGGCTTATGAAGCAATTTGGAAACAAAAGCTTGTCTATTTTTACAGTTAATAAAGATGTAATGGAAGATATTGCTTCTTCTGGCACACTGTGCCTCTAAAACTCCATAAATGTCTGAAAAATGAGTTTTCCTGTTTTTTCACAGAACTATTTTGATCATGTTCTAGAAAGTAAAGTAAGCAAAGAACGTACCAAATCCTTTAAATATGTCCTCATCTCTCAGGTCATTTATGCAATTTTCTTACCTGTATCCTATCTCTGTACAGGGCTGACTTCTTTGACAGCTGGAGAAGAAATTGTTACATTAAGTACTATTGTTATGGGTTTGTGTGGCGCGGTTTTCTTTGGTAGTGGGGGAGGGAGCTGCAGAGGGGGCTTCTTTAAGAAGCTGCTAGAAGCTCCTCTGGCTCCAAAGAGTCAGACCCGCCTCTG
>VYZV01043264.1:6020-19556 GCA_013401275.1 Pandion haliaetus | reverse complement strand
GGCACGCAGGCCTAAGACACTCTTTGTATTAATTCCAGTACTCTCATTGTAATATTTCTGTTTCTAAGCACACTTATTATGAAAACTGCATTGTAGTCTTAGAACATAGATGTTCATTGCTGGGCGGTTCCTACTGGCAGAGGAACATAAGGGATCATTAGCTAAATCTAATCTAATCAAGTTTCACCCAGGTACTTTAAATCAGATTTTTAAAAAATTGTTCAACTAAAGTATTTCTGTTCCCAGAGCTCAGACTGCTACATGCTGGGGAAACACTGATCTCAGTACTCCTATGAAGAGAAAGAATTTGTTGCTGAGATGCCCTGATGATCCTGGCCCACAGAGCAAAGTCTCTGTTCACTGCCACCAAGATTCTTGCATTCTCAGAGGAAAACACTTTTCTCACCCTAAAGGTTTTTCCTCAAATGTCTTAGTAAAACATTTGTCCTGCCAAAAGAAAATGAATTTAATTTCTAAATCTCCATGCAACATCCTTCTTATGCTTTTACCAGCATAAAGACAGAAAACACGCTGCTGTTACCTTCTCCATGTGTAAGGACATAAACGCAGTAATCAAGTCACCTCATGCCTCTCTGATTAAATGTGAATGCTAAATTGAACAGGATGGTATCTGGACAACATTTTGACCAGAGTCTGACGCGAGCTGTGCCTGGGATGGGGGTATTGGTAACTGTAAGTACAGAGATTTTGGGACTGAAGGTGTTGCCTGTCTGACATCTATTCCTCTATTTGTGATTTAGAAGGCTGGAGCTGATGGTTTAATAAGAACATCCCATCCACAAGAGCTGACTGGAGATGTACCACAGAAACAAGTTTCTGTCAGAAGATGCCTTTTCAAAACTTAAATGCTTTGTAAATGCATTTTAGCTGAAAAAAAATTCCACTGACTTTTGAGACCAGCTTCCTAGCAGGGCTGTTGAGGAACCAATGCGCCAAACATACGCATTAAGAAGACTGCTCAGATCTGCTGACTCCAGAACTTCCTGACTGCTCCTGGCTGCCTGATGGTCTCTGCAGGTAAGAGAACTTCCCATTGGGATTAAGGGATTGGCTCAAGATTTGTGGATAAACTCCAATCCGTACAAACCCCACCTTGTGCTCCAATGGCAAGACCAATTTTTAACCTTGCTTCTTCACAATATATAGATAGCAACCTAGCTATCCATGCAATTTAATTTTAAAAAAATCCTGCCAAAACAAGCCAATTCACTTCATACACTTTGTGCCTCGTGGAAGAGATAAACTCTATGTGACAGATACTAGTCACAATGCTTAACGTGCTCCAAATATTTTATGTTAAAAAGAATAGAGAAAATGTGATTAACTGAAGAAAAAAATGTAACAAAGTAAGATTAAGAAGCTATTCAGTATTAGTGAAGCCTTCAACCACATAATGAAAACATCCTTTTTATTTATTTATTTATTTAGAAGGCATGCTTGGCTTCAGCAGCTTATGAAGAAAGCATTGTAGGGAGCCAGCAACAGAATACTTAACAACTTCACTGTTCTGTTTCATTTTCCTAAAGACAGGTTTAAAAATGCGGCTCCCATTCCATCAATACCCACTTTAATTTATAGGTCAATATATTAATTTTTTAAACTCAGGTGTTGTATCATAAGAGATCTTAAGGAGTTACTACACCCAGGAAATGCCAAGCAGCTAGTGTGAAGTAAATGTAATTCCTTACGAGGTTCATTGTGACTGACACAACAGCAGTTCCCAAATCTATGGCATTAGTATTTGACTATGCTAGAAATAGTATAATGAAGAAGAAGACCCGTTAGCTTGTCTAGAGAAATCAGGGGACACAGTTTGGTTTGTGATGGTTGGAGAGTCTTAAAAAAGAAAATAACCAAGGGTTAGGTGACAGACAGGGCATTAATTGCACAGTCTCATGCATTTGGCCATTACTGCACATGCATTACAAGACTCAGTAAGAGGCTTCTGCACGGAGCAGCTCCTGCTGTATCTAAACTTGAGCTACACATGCAATCCTTCTATGCTGTCCAGATTAATGTCAGACTGGAGGGAGAACTACATGCTAAGAATTATTTCCAGCTCATAATTACATATTATGAGGATTTTCACATTGGAGATATGTGGCAAATGCAGACTTATTAAATTGCAGTCATACAAAGTTGCAAAGCATAAGTCTTAGCTATCCTGTCATTTCTAGGTAGCTGAGAAATTCAGTATGTCAACTGCTGTATCACAAGTGAAATCTGATTCATTCATTCAGTGCTAAGATGAAATACATTCAGATGGGAGGCTATTTTTAATACCAAATTCTTAGCTGTTCCTTGAGTTATTTTGTATATGTGAAAGTGTTTCAGCTGTTTAACCTTCTCTTTTCCCATCTATGTTTTTCAAGAGCCATGCTTCAAAGTGCGAGAGGATTTTTTAAAATTCAGTTCAATATGTGGATCATTTCAAGTCAGAGACAGACAAGTTCTAAGGCTAACCCCACTGAAATTACAAGAGAAGTCCGGCTGACTTCAGTGGACTCTGGATTAGGCATCTTGTTTGGGCAAATCTGGGGCTATGCTACAGACAGCTATTGCTTTGTTAAACAAGCAACTCCGGTATTAATGAAAGCATTTAAAACACTTTCCAGCATTCTTTAGATTCCTGGCAAGTCCTGGTGCATTGCTTAAAACTAAAAATACATAGGAACTGTCTTTACAGGGATCTTTGCTTTGGATGAGGGACTATTAGTTGCCCAGTCATTGTTTACTGGCCCACTATAGTAAATTGCCTGTTGCTCTTTGAATTTAATTGCCTTGCAGATCTTTGGTTCTGATGCCTGTTCAAGAAAACAATATTGACGTGGTCTTAGATTGGCCAAGACAAACATCTTCATAAAGCCATAGATGTGTTCTGCACATAAGGTGCATGATGTCTCAAACTCCCTTAGAAATCCAAATAGGAAGGAAAATATATTCCATTTTAAATATAATGGTTACAAATGCAGTTATAATGCTGTAAGCCCCAGTCTCTGTGACCAGTGCAAATCTGGAACAAGTGCACTGACATCTAAGACTCTTCTCAAATTACAGCAGGGTAATTAATATCAAAAAGCATATCTATACACAGTTACTAATACATTTTTCCTGAGATATTAAGAAAAAATTCAGAAGATGACCACACTCTTACGGAATAAGACTGAGATAACGGCTGCATTCCACTTAAGTCACCCCAAAGAAGTCAGCTTTTATTTCCCAAAGAACTGAAAGCAAGATTATTCTTGCGTATTTTCTGATCCATCATATCAAGTTGAATGGGGTGGGGGAAAAAAGCTCTGCAAGATGACCATTTTTTGTTAAATTCAGATGGGTAATATGTCATGTTGATAGAGAACAACTGACTTCACCCCTTTTCAGTTTTATATGGTATTTCCATCATCTGTTCAGACATAAAAGGCATTTTGTCTTAAGGAAATTTTACAGGTCACATGAGGATCCACGTTACCTATAAGCATATCTGATCCACTTTTAAGTGCAGTGTTTTTAACAGTATCCCCCAAAATGCTTTCTGTCCCAGACTGTGGCCCAGCACCCTAGAGAGCTGCTAAAATGCCAGTGTACTACCAAGAAAGGTGTTCTCAAGCCATGGTGACAGGTTGTTGGTTTTTGTCACTACTTACTGCTGAAGACAAATTTTAACTTAAACACTTCGATGGCAGTGATGAGAAGGAATAGAAAGGTGGTTTTGTGTTCATGACAGTGGTAGTAAATGGGAAAGCAGAAAAACATTTACTTCCGTTGGTTGAAACATTCCTTGTAGTAACAATAAAAAAATCCTGAACTGCTTCAATACTGTGACCAATCTGTACTCCAGTTTTAGTCCTACATATTGTCATCAGGATCACTAAGATTGTCAAAGAATCACTGGTTCTTTATCTGTGGCCCCTGCATGATGTGGTTTTAGTAGTACTGTGTGGAAGAATATCTTAAATAGACAGATGGGTTAAAGAGAGGGAGTCTTATTTCTAGTTACAATAGTATAATGCTTTTTGAAGCACATAGCAGCAACGTAACTATGTTTTAACATCTAATGCTATGCAACCCATATTCTAATTTACTGCTTACGGAAGCCTATGCCAAGAAAATACCGTATTGTGAGACAAAAACCATATAGTGTCATTCAGACTTAAGAACCCACGGTATACTTATTTAAATATAATCCATTACATTTTTTTCATTGTTTTTCTTCCTTAGCTTAATAAATTACTTACCTCTCTGCATTTACTCCACAGTGCTTGCTTAATAAAGTATAGACAAGCTTCTTTTTATTAAGCAGAGAAAAACCTCCTTTTCTCTATGCTGTGTTACATAAAATTCAACGTGATCTTGTCAGAGAATGGAAAAATAGCAATTTCTGGGAGTCGAGCATGGATATACGGAGGTCAGCAAATAACTATCAGAGTTTTAAAATGCATCCAAAATGCAGATCTCTGACAACAGTAAAAAAAACCAACACATCACCTAAATTACCTCACAGCTATTTGCATAAAGGGTCCACAGGCAGTACAGTATAAGTACGGAGGCACAAGCCATCCAAAGAGAACTTAGCAACAGTTCTATTGGATACTGTGTGTGTCTGTAGCAGAAAAAGGGCAACTTTGAAGCTCAGATGTGAAAACAGCTTTAAAGGACTAAACAACCTCTTGGCAGATGCATCAAGCAAAAATCTGAAACTACAAACCAGGTAATTTACCAAATCCTTTCCTTTTTAGCTGATTCTAACTTTCCTGCTAAAGACTGCTCTGAGCCAAATAGCCTATGTGATATTCTTAGGGCTGTTATCCAAGGACTTCATCAGAAGTGATAGAAACCTGTCAATAATAAAGGTAATAAATGCATTCTCTATTTTAAAAATTTGTACAACTTTGTAAAATTGTGCATTTCTTTTATGTGCTGAAGATATAATTAAGCTGAATGACTGCTATACTAGTATTAAAGATATATTGCATTCTAGTGAAGGAACTCTGCTTACTGAAAAATAAATCCATGAAAAGTGCATTAGGAATTCTAGCTAGAAGAAACAGAAAAACACTTGTTATCTGGCCAAGAGGTAGTAGAGGATATGATTATGTCTCTGAAATGCAAGAAATCTCCCTGACCAATGGAGCATAGCTATTTCATTATATCGACAAATACACAGACACACGGCTACTTTAAATGTATAGAAATAGATACTAAAAAAATAATGGACTATTAAAGTTGGGCTTTAACTAAAGGTGGAATGCAAGTGCTGCAAATCCCAGTATTATTTTAAGATGAACCCTTAGCAAGGGAATTGCCTGGTGGAGATTGTTACTACAGGTATATGTGTATGTACCTCATGGGGGGCAACAGTTAACACAGAGTTCAAGAGGGAAATTATTTTTTGCCTCTTGGCAGAAGGCGAAGCAAAAACACTGGCTTTCAGAACTATCTGTGCATCAGTAAGTTAGGTGTTTAAAATGTTCATTTTTATTCTGCCAGAAAAATGAACAAGTGCCTGGTTTTAATTATGAAGAATTCACAGATTCTTTGAAGAATATAAAATAAACTGAGAGGTCAGTAACAGAAATGAGGAAGGACCCTCATAAGAGACTCCAATCCCTACAGCAGTGCCATAGTTCTTTTTCAGTGTCTCCAAATACTGCTATTGTTGCTAGGTTTGTTTGCTCCATCCTCCTCCCCTGTTGTTCTCTCTCTCACGGAAGCTGCAGGAACCCCCGTCCCACAATGCCATCTATCCAGCTGCCACTGCTCCTCCTCTGCCTGACCTTGTGTGGTGCTTGCCTCAACGTGGGGCAGCCTCTTCCAGAGGGAAGTGAGAACATGGGAAGAAGTCCCCTGGATGACATCCTGCAGAGGTCTGAAAGCCTCATTCTTCAGTCTGTCCTCAAGAAAGCTGAAAAGGAAGAAGAGATGAATAGAGGTATATATAACACCAGGGACATCCATCTGGTGATGCTGGCATAGTACTTGGCTGAGATCACTAGATCCAAGGTGTAGTTCCCAGGTTCTAATGTATATATTTATTACTGTAACTAAGGGGAGGGGAAGGATAGGAGGTCTGCTGCAATACCCTGACACAGAGTTCTCAAAAGGCACTTTCTTCTCTAAGATCACCCCACTCAGGCAATGCTGTACCATCACTAAGCAGCTGCTGCACAGTAAGAAGGTAGAAGCCTGTCAGAAAACTTGCCTGTCTGGCAAGTACTTCCCTAGGGAAGCTCTAAGAGGACATGTGGAGGACATTCCCCAGTTATGGACCCTGTACTTAATGTTAATTGGAGGTGGGAGCGCTGCCATTCACCTACTACCTCAACCCACTGGTTTCTACACCCCAACAGAGGTGGGCTTTTCCGTGGCTGGGAATACAGAGGCTGCTCTAGTGTTCACTGCCCCCTAGCTTGCAGATGCTCTGCTCTCACTAGCCACAGCAGTGGAAGCAAATCAGACTCGGGGACTGCAAGAAGCAGCACATAGGTGCCTGCCACCAACAAGGAGCACAGAGCCCTTTCAGAGTGGAAAGAGAAGCTAGTCCCATACTGCCCATAGAAAAAGCCTTCCTCCTTCTTCACATAAATGCTGAGAGTTGGTCATGTCGATCCAAGACCTGAAATACTAAAAAGAGCTTAAGAATGAGTAAAAGATACTAATAGAGTTATGATTGGTAGCTGGAAATACTAAGCTGGCTTTCAGATGTCCACATCCCTGCTTCTACTTATGTCTCAGCCCTACCCTTTCCCTGTCTCATGATGATTTCCATCTCTCCCCCATACCCAGCTTCTGCAGCTGATTTCTTCCAGCTGCTCAGCATCTTTTACTCACCTCTCTTTAACTGAATACGACACATTTACCTGAATCAACACATTAGTCTTTGTCATTGCATGTCTTCCCATTTGGCTCCAGCTAGTTTCTAATGTATCAATGCATCCTTGCTAAAAAGGTGCCAGAACTGTTTTGACAGATGCCATCTAGAGTAAACAAATTCAAGACCATTCAGTTAACTGTGCAATTAAATGGGCATAATGAGCAACAGATAAGACCCTGCACCACAGAACTCCACAAATTCTCATTTCAATTTCCTTAGTGAGGATTATGGGGGCTCATTAATACTATTCTTTTCCTTGGACAGAATCAAATGCCCCTCTGCCAGAATGGCTTTCCAAAAGACAACACCCTGGGAAAAAGTACATAAGTGACCTGGAGAAGAGACAGCATCCTGGTAAAAGAGATGTTGAGGAAGACACATCTTATGGAGACATTCAGAAGAGGCAGCATCCAGGGAAAAGAGAGATAGAAGATGACCTTGATGGCTACCTGGAGCTGAAAAAGCGACAGCATGCTGGCAGAAGGTCACTGTTGGATCAGTATGCTGACACCCCCAGTCCACAGCTAACCTATTTGAAAGAGTTCTCCAAAAGACAGCATCCAGGCAGAAGGTATCTGATGTACAAGCGCCAGCAGCCTAGCAAAAGAGGCTGGAATGATGAGGTAGACCTAAATGACCAATATGGTGAGAAACACCAGCACCCTGGAAAAAGGCACGGGAATTCTGACAGCCCAGATGATGCAGGCCCCTGCAACTTTCAGAAGTCCTTCACCTGTAACAAAGGCAGCTTGTTGCCTGATTTAGTAGAAGATGTTAGCAAAGACAGGGTAGAAGAAAAACGTCAGCATCCAGGAAAAAGATCAGCATGGGAGAGTGAAACAGAGGAATGAGAAAATAATTGTGTATCATTTGCACTTAGTGAAGTAAACTGCCAGATCACTAAAAAATTCTGTTCGCTCCCTTCTGGCTTCCTGCTGCTGACCTCTGCACCTATCTTTCAGTGCATTAATGTTTCCATTTAAGTTAATGGCTTTGTCACACACTTAAAAGAACTAAGGACCCAGTTGAATGGGACAGGCAAGTACTGAGGGTCTTCAACTCCCCTACTTTAGGAAGTTAAGAGTGCTCATTTCCTTATGGGCCCAGACCCCAGAATAATCCCACTACGTGTGTCCAATTTTCTGTTCCCAAATGACTAAACCAGGCTCTTAAATACCTGCTCTGATGCTACTAAAGTGGAATAATTATATGGTTTCCTCTCACATCAGTGAAATCAGTAAATTAATAGAGACAGAGAAAAAAGAATAACATATATGCCAATTATTTCAAAATGAAATTGAATAGGTTTTCAATTCTAAATGACACATTAATGAGACCTGAACCCTTGCACACTACAATCTGTCCAGACAGTAAGCACTAGACAGAGATAGGAACTGTTCCAACTGGAACAGATTAGATGACTGACTTCACAGTTTGACTTGGAACTGGCACACAAAACCCCTTTTCATCGAAGAGGCTGCACATTGCAAAGGGTTAATTCATCCTAGAGCATCTGAACCACAAGTTGTGAACCTGACTGCATACACCCCATACTAGAACTCCCACCCTGGTGTGTCCACATGTCAGTGATGCCACTTGAAATCGTGACTTCTCCTCAGATATTTAAAAATTAAATGAGCAGACATCCTCTTCTTCCAATAAGGATTTCTGATTTCTCTCCTCTCAAAGAAATGCTTTTACTTTCCATGGTCAGACTCCCAAAAGTGTTTATTTGATATGAATGATTCAATAAACATCAATAGTCAACTCTGGGTGTCCTTACTGGTTTTGCAAACATACTGTAATAGAATGAAAAACAAACCAACCAACCCAAGCTAAATAAAAATAAATAAGTTAACATCAAAGGGTATTTTTCTAGACACAATCTCCTTGCATGCTGGTGGTCAGCACATGTTCACATGTAGAACTGTTTTGCTACTGAAACGGAAGGATGATTTGCATACAGATAGAGTCCCTTTTAAAATCTTCTACCTGTATGACACAAAATTATGCATCTGGGCTACACCCACAGCAACCTTGTCACCTAGTTCTCAGGGAACTTTACTAGAAGTCTGATTTCCTGTTCACAGGTCTAAACAATAGATTTACTGATTTTTGCCATTAAAGTGCAGCTATTGAGTGCATTGAGTTATTCATATCACTTCTTGTACATTCAAAGAGTTAGAGCATGTCAATATTTCGCTAGAATGTTATTTTTTTATAAAAAAATGAGTATGTTTTCCACTGACATTCATCTTTCTCAACACCATCAAGACACATTAAGTGCCTTCAGTGCTCCTTTCAAATATGATAGTGTCCCCACTCAGTGCCTCAGAGCACTTCCTCAGTTATAGAAGTTAGTTTTGCCATATGATTTAGTTACCCTGAAGAAGAATAATTAATCATCTCAGCAAGTTTCACTGAAGTTAGATGCTCCCAGGCTGATCAACATATAACATGGACTATCAAACAATTTCTAACTTTGGAGATAATATATGCTCTTTAATATATCCAACAACTGGCAGACCTCCTCTATTGACAGGGGTTTTCTAATTAAGAAGTGCTGAAGAAATCCTCAGCAGAGGTAGCTGGGAACATTCCATACACTTAAAATTCCTTCAGCACACTTTCTGTGTATGATGCGTTTTAAAATGTTCAGTTTTCATTTTATAAGGGAAAAAAAGATTTCTCTAAAGAATACCATTCCATATACCATTTCCGGCAATGAATGAACGCTTCTTAAACCTCAAGGAACACTACTACACAAGACCACCACCACCTGCTATAAAATGTCCAAAATAAGTAAAAAACAGGAAAAAAAAAATACCAAGTGGGTAAACACGGGCAACAGCAAAAACGCATCACAGTTCCTGCAAGACAAGGGTGCTGCTGTGGCTGCTACAAGAAAGCCAAGGTGGGGAAGGGAGAGAAGCACGAAAGCCCAAGGTCAAAGTTTTTAATGTGCAGCTACAAACAGCTGGTTCAAGCTATTAGGTTACTGCCTATAAAATCTACCATTCTGAATAAATGTCAGATGCCCTGTGTTATCAATAAATCAATCACTTATTGAAAAGGAAAGAGTGTGGCCAGTGAAAAGCTAGCACAACTGATTTTATGTAAGTCTAATTTTTCCATCTTCTGTATTTTAGGTTCTGAATGCTCCAGTATTTTCAGATGCCAAGTTCAGCCAAGGGTTAGTCATCTGTTTAAAAGCAAAGCTATCACTACTACATTTTTTTAAGGAATTATTTCTATTAGGTTTGAGTTGCTTTGTTTTGTTTTGTTGGGTTTGTTTTGTTTTTTTTTTAAAAAGCCAAGGCTGAGCTGACAGCACTTTACAGTAAATCAGATTTGTCACGTCACTATTATCATGCCTGCAGTTTTTAAAATCTGCCTCAGTTTGGAGCTGCTGAAAATACACTTGCCTGGCTGGGAGAGGCACAATGTAAGCAGATACTGGGAGAGCTCTGACCCATTTCAATTACTTTAAAAAACCCCAACTTTGTTACGCCAGCAAAAGGTCTCTGGAAAATGACAGAAACACTCTCAGAGATTCTTGGACAGGGATGGGACCACATGTGAAAGATCCCCTTCCAAGTTGTGTAGGCCAGTAGCCAGTTTAAAGGACAAGACAGATTTCCATTCAGAGAAGCACACGTACAGGTCCTGATGCTGGCCTGACATGTCCATGAACAGAAAACAGAGTAATTTGGAGACTGAAACATGAGCCAAAAGTCCTGAGCTTCTGTCAATAACCTGGGTTTGAAAATTCTAGAAACTCCAAGAGGATGACCCTGGAAACAGAACTGAATACAGGACAACCTTCTGCATTGTACTTCCCATGTATATAACAGTCAAGAGCCAGCAAATCTGCTACTGAGGCACCATAAAAATGCAACCATTATTGCCAAGTAGCTAGAAAAGTGACAGCCCTAACAGAAATCCCAAGAGGATGAAGTAGGATGCTCTTAACCCTCCACAGATATTTGTCTAATTATAGCGAGTTGTAGTTCTCTTTAATCCTTGGGTCCCTGCACCTACATGATTATTTTGGTTATGCTAAACACAGCTCATGAAGCTACATTATCTCTGAAAAGACCTGGAGATAGAGCTACAAGTGCAACCTAGGAAAGAATAAAGTTAATTACCGAATTCAATTTTTGCAGGTAAGTTAGAACTTGCACTGGGTGGGGATCTAATAACCTTATTTAATCCCATGCATTTTTTGAAACAAAAGACAAAAAGAGAACAAAAATCCTGGTTTTCTCCATTTTATATTAAATTCTCCCTTTAAAACTTTCAAAGCTAGCATTTACTTTCAATAGAGAAAATTACTCAGTCATTCTATTACTTGCATAAAAGACTGTCACTCAAGAAAAGGAATGAGAGGGTTTTAATTGGGGAAAAAGATTACATTTTTTAAGAGTTCTCCTACTTTTTTTTAAGTAACTCAAACCAATATTTCAATCTCGCCAATAAAATTTGTCCAAATTTCTGTTTTGATTGAAAGTACATTTTCCCTCAGTATCTGCATGAAAATGTCACCTCTCTTAATGAGTTTCTTCCAGTCTTCTGCAGTCTTGCAGATATACCACCATTCAAGTACAACATTCTTTCTCCTACAGACATCATTCTCAGAGGACTGCCTGCCATTTGTGATTTGACAGTTTTGTGACTGTGAAACACACATAAGCACGAGTTCTGAAGTTATGTTTCTGTTAGGTTTAGCTACACCACAAGAAATTTTTGGCTCTGGAGTTTGGCTAAGGGACCAACCAGAAAAGAACCAGCTTCTATACTATAATACTCTGCTTCTTTGAATAGTAAATACAGTGCAATCTCTTAGCAACATGAACCACACGGATCTATACTACTTACTTATAAGGTAAGAGTTTGTTAACTGCACATCTCTCATAATCTTTTTTTTTTTTACCTTCCTCTCACTGTCATCTTTTATTAGAATTTAACATCCATGCAAACATCTACACGTTACTAGCTTTGCTCAGTCACACACATAAACATACTTTTGCATTTTGATAATTGCAGGACAGGGTATTTAAGTTGCAAAGTTCCTTGATGAAGTGCACCATCTGCCTGTAAGAAAGACAGTCTGTGGCTCTTCAGGAATGATAACAAATCAATAGCAGACTTGGTCCAAAGGTCATTGAAGTCAGTGGAAAAATCTCCTTTGTCCTCTGCAAAATCTGGAGTAGGTCCACAGAGCAAAGCGGTGTACTGGCCCTAATGTGACACCACAGCCATGGAAAATCTTATTTCCAGCTTTAATTGAGACTAAAATAACCAAGCACAAATTAGTTCTTTGTTTACTCTAGTGCAGTTTCACATTTCTGGCATGTTACCAGTTATTGAGATATAAGGTATTTTGATTCCTAAAGAGCAACTTTTACAAGTGGCTTCAAGATGAGCTTTGTTTTCAATGGGAGGGGAAAGTTGATGTGAACAAGCTGTATAATTAACATTTCCTGCAACTGTTTTCAACTCCTCTCACCATTACTGCTCCGTTCCCCCTCCCACACACACATCAGCCTTGACCTCTTTGCTAACCCACTGTAATTAGCACGGGCTGAGTGTTTCCAAGGGACATGCGGCCCCAACAAACCCCTTTATTACTACTTTTAATGACTCATTAGTTGAAGAAAGTTTGAAAACATCATCATCATCATAGCTGAATTTAGTCACTGCTTGCCTGGTAACTCACTCAGTTAACATTAAACAGCCAGCTCCAATTTTAAAGCCAGATCCAATTTTAAAGCACCAGCCAGGCCACTGCTACAAAAAAAACCTATCATCAAAAGCAGTCAAGTGGAGAAGCACTGCAGAAGGGATGAGCCTGGGTGAGGTCCAGGCTGTACAGAGACATGACACAAAAGGTGCAGACAGGGAAATCCTTCTCTTTTTAGGAAATGGATATGTGGACTATCTGCACTAGAGTGCAGAAGTCCTCCTTCCCTCCCAACAAGAACAGCATGAACTCCCCACTGCTTCAGGGTAACGAGGAAGGATTCAGGTTGAACACAGAGACCTCTGATAGAAACAGATGGGGAAGTTCCTTGAGAAAACTGAGTTATCTACCTGCCTTGAGATTACTTTTAGACCTGTGTGAAGACATTTGTGGTTTGTTTTCATTGATGAAACAACTGCAGCTTAAAAGTCCTAAGAAGGAAACCAAGAAAAGGACATTTATCCATTATCAGCTAATTCACTTTGTCTGCTTACATGAGATGAAGGAGCACAGGGTGAAGGAGGGTAAAGCAGAACGAAAATCTTATCAGATCACAAATTGCACTGCTGTGCTAGAGCACGATATTGGTTCCTGACAGAGATGGGGCATGTCAGATACTAATACAATGGAATGATCCTAGCCAAAAGGCAAAAAGATAGCTCTTGAGTTTAATTTCAGCCACTTTGGTTTGAACTGACAGCCAGTGATCCAGACAAGAAAGCAGTATCTCACAGACACACTGGCACACACAGTGCTGAGTGACTGAAGGAACACCTTTCTCGTTTATTCACAGCTGGCATACACTGCACCTTCCTCACATTCACATGAATCGGAAAGAGGGAAAACCTGGGCTTAATAAGTCACGCAAATACTCCCACAAAATGGGATGGAGGTAAACCAC
>VYZV01043263.1:29308-47380 GCA_013401275.1 Pandion haliaetus | reverse complement strand
CAGGGCTTGCAGCACAAGGCAGGGCTTGCAACCCGAAATCAGGGCTTGCACCTCAAAACAGGGCTTGCAACCCAAAACAGGGCTTGCAAAGCAAAGCAGGGTTTGCACCCCAAAGCAGGGCTTGCAGCACAAGGCAGGGCTTGCACCTCAAAACAGGGCTTGCAACCCCAAAACAGGGCTTGCAAAGCAAAGCAGGGTTTGCACCCCAAAGCAGGGCTTGCACCCCAAAACAGGGCTTGCAGCACAAGGCAGGGCTTGCACCCCAAAACAGGGCTTGTACCAGAAAGCAGGGCTTGCACAGCCTGCTGAGCACCCCAAAGTGGGGTTTGCACCTCCTGCAGTACACCCCGATCGCAGGTCTGCACCCCGAAGCGGAGCTTGCACACCCTGCTCTGCACCCCAAAGCAGGGTTTGCACCCCAAAGCGAGGTTTGCACCTCTTGCCCTGCACCCCAAAACGGCACTTGCAAGCTAAAGAGGAGTTTGCACTCAACGCTTTGCACCCCAGAGCCTTTTTTTGCACCCCCAAAGCAGTTTTACACCCCAAAGCCCCCCCCTACTCACCGCCACCTCCCACTTGGTGCCCCTGCTCATGCTGACGGTGACTCCGTGCACGGTGACCGCCAGCCGGCGGATGCCCACCGCTCCTCCCTTGCCGCTTTCCTTCTCCACCTCCACCGTGAAGGGCACCAGCGGGTTCTCGGGGTCGGCGTCCTCGACCGTCGCCAACGTGTAGGCGCACGTGCCGGCAAAATGCAGCAGGTTCCCATCGAAGGTGCCGTAAGAAACAGCACCCAGCACCTCACAGCGCCCGCACTCGCTGGGGTAGCAACCCCGCACCCCATCCTGCACCGTGCACGCTTCGCCTGCAGCGCAACCCGCCGGCTGGCACTCCACCGTCCCGCTGGTTTTGCAAACGCAACGCTCGCTGCAACGCGGGCAGGCGTAAAACTCCTCGCCCATTTTGTAGTAGCGACCTTCGTGCAAGCAGCCGCACTGCGCCAAGGGGACGCAACGGTCGCCGCTCAGGAGGAAGCCTTCGTTGCAGAAGCAGCCTTCGGCGCAGAACTTGGCTTCCTTGCATTCTTCCGCTTCTGTTTGGCCGCGGCACGTGGCCGGGCATGGTGAGCCACAGAGTTCGTAGTGTTGGTTCGGGGGGCAGATGGGGCCTGCGGGAGGGGTGGATGGGAAATCAGCAGAGCTCCAAAACCTTTGCGCGTGGAAGCCCTAAAGCCTCTCGTGCAAACTAGAAGGCCTCCGTGCATGCAAACCAGACGGTCTTTTTTGCAGTGCATGCAAGCCCCAAACCCTCTGTGCAAACCAGTCTTTTTGCATGCAAGCCCCAAACTCTTTGTGCATGCAAGCCCAGCCACAACCGTGCAAACTAGAAAGCCTTCACGCACGCAAGTCCCAAGCCCTTCACGCGCACGAGCTCCAAGCCTTGTGCAAAGGAAATAGCATTCACGCGCACAAGCCCCAAACCCTTACTGCAAGCGGAAGAGCGTTGTGCAAGACCGACCGCCTTCGCGTGTGCAAGCCCAAGCCCCTTTGCTCAAGCAAAAAGTGTTGTGCAAACCCGACCGCCTCCGTGCGACCCCAAGCCCCTTTGTGCATGCAGCCCCCGGGAGATCCCCCGTGCCCCAAGCCCCACGTACTGCAGAAGGCGGCAGTGCGCCACTGCTTGATGCGGATGCCCTGGCTCTGGCAGGCAGTGACGTAGGCGCTGATGGAGCTGCAGACGGTTTCCTGATGCCCCTTGTAGAGGCAGGTGTCGAAGAGACAGTCTTCGAAGTAGGGAGCCGGGTCGATGGCGCTGTGGCAGGCGGCGAATGGTCCCTCCTTCTTCACCAGGAGCCCACAGTGTTTGTTGCCCCGGTAGGCGCGTTTCTCCGCTTCGGTGCAAACTTTGCAATCCTCGGTGCAACCGGCCCAGCAACCGGGGACGTCGGCCACCTTCCAGGAGTCGGCAAATTGGATTTCATCCGTAGCTGGCTGCCCGTTGGACAAATTGAAGTCGTCCTCGGGGTCGCCATTGGCGTTGCCACAGAGGCCGCAGACGGCCTGCGAGTAGGTGTTGGGGAGGATGACCCTGGCGTAGCTGTACCAGTCGAAGGTGACGATGACGTCAAAGTCGGTCTTGATGAAGCCGTGGACGCCGCTGAGGTACACGTGGAGCTTGTTGCCATGGCTGAAGGGCAGATCCACCAGAATCCCGTTGACCTGGAAAGGCAACATGGGTTGCATAATGCCACACAACAACTTCGAAGCCCACCAAGACGCTGCACAACGACTTTGAAGGCCACCAAGATGCCACGCAATGAGCTTGCAACTCAACCGTATGCCATGCAACCTTGAAATCCACCCAGATGCCAAGCAATGACCTTGCAAACCAACCAGGCATCATGCAATGAGCTTGCAGCCCACCTGAACACCACACAACAAGCTTGCAACCCACCCAGACTCCATGCAATGAGTTTGCAGCCCACCCAAATGCTACGCAACAACTGTACAGCCCATCAAGATACAACACAACAACCTTGCAACCCAACCAAACGTCATGCAATGAGTTTGCAACCCAAGAAAATGTCATGCAAGGCCCTTGCAACCCAAGCAAACGTCATGCGAGGAATTTGCAACCCAACCAAACGTCAGGCAAGGACCCTGCAACCCAACCAAATGTCAGGCAAGGACTCTGCAACCCACCTAAACACCATACGAGGACCTCGCAACCCTCCCCCAGACGCCACGCAATCACCTTGCAACTCACCGGCTCCTTGCTCTCCCCTACCTTGAGCTTCTGGGGGTGTGCCTGGCTGAGGCTGAAGGTCATGTTGTAGACTGTCAAGGTGACCTCCTTGGTGTAGGAGACCACGTGGCTGCCCCGGTTGTTGTTCTCCACAGTGACAGTGAAGGGGACAAGGGTGGGGTCGTCAGAGCAGAGGCCGGCCAACCGGTAGATGCAGGTGCCCATGAAATCATAGCGGCGCCCATCAAAGGTGGTGTAATGGGGGTCGCCGGTGGCCACGCAGATGGAGTGGCTCTTGGCCACACACTGCCGCACGCCCTTCACCACGGCGCACCTCTCGCCCGACTTGCAACCAGCCTCCTTGCACACCACCATGCCCAAATCCGCGTCACACCTGCACCGAGATTTGCAGGTCTCATCGGCCCAAAACTCCTCACCGGGACGGTAGTAGCGACCGTCATGGGTGCAGCCACAGCTGGCCACCGCCACGCACTGGCCACCGCTGAGGACGTAGCCCTCGTTGCAGGTGCAGGTCTCCACGCAGGGCTGGGTGCAAGTGGCTGGTGCCTCCTGGTTGGTGCACGTGGCCGGGCAGGCGTTGCCACAGGCTTCATAGTGGCTGTTTTTGGGGCAGGGTAACGCTGCGGGGGGGTGGGGTGGGGGAAATGGAGCAATTAGAGGGGGAGGATGCAGCAGCATCACATGGGTATTGCAAAGAGTTCATGCAACGGGCGCTTTGCATGCAACGATCTGGGGATGGATGTTGCGCCGTGTGAACGCACCAACCGCTTTGCATGCAACGTCCCAGGGATGGATGTTGCGCCGTGCTTTTGTGGAGAGCACCTGGCATGCAACATCCCATCTAGATCTTATGCCGCCGAGCAAATGCACTGAGCGCTTGTGTGCACCATCCCGGGCTGGATATTCCCCTGTGCTCATGCACAGAGTGTTTTGCATGCAACATACCCAGGGGTGGATACCGACTCATGCAAATGAATCAAGTATTTTGCATGCAACGTGCCCAGGCCTGGGTATTGCACCATATGAATGCATCAGGCACTTTGCATGCAACATTCCAGGGCTGGATATTGCACCGTGTTAATGCACCGAGTGCTTTGCATGCAGCATCCTGGGCCTGGATACTACCCCCTGCAAATGCATCGATAATTTTGCATGCAACATGCCGGAGCTGGATATTCCCCTGTGCAAATAACACCGAGTGCTTCGCATGCATCATCCCATGCTAGATACTCCCCTTCTTTACAAAACCACATAGACGGAGGAGGAAGCCCGTTGCTTACGGCAGCCCGACGGCGTCCTCCAGTCATCCACGACGGCTCCATGCTTCTTGCAGGTGGATGCATAAGCCTCCAGCACCTGGCAGAGGATTTTCTTTGCCCCGTTGTTCATGCACACGTCGTAGAGGCAGTTGCGGTAGAAATCCTGAGGCTTGACGATGTTGTGACAAGCCTTGAAGGGCCCCTGGAAGCTTTTTTTGATGAGACCGCAATACTGGTTGCCCCCGAACAGCTCTTTTTTCTCCTCCTCGCACACCGGGCAGGTGCCTTCGCAATAATCCCAACAAAACGGGTCATCGTCTTCGGGGACTTTCCAGCCTCCGGCCCAGGCCACCAAGGCGTTGAGGTCGCTGCCGCTCTGGGGAACATCGTCCTCGAGCTTGAGGTTGAAATTGCCGCAGAGACCACAGGTATGTTTGTAGTAGCTGCTGGGGAGGTCGATAAGCAGATGCCAGTTCCAGTCGTACGTTACCCGGAGCCCAAAATCTGTCTCCAGCACGGCTCTGAGCCCACTCTGGATGATCTGCACCTTGCCATCTTCCAGGCTTACCGGGAGCAGCGTCACCACCCCGTTCACCTGCGGGTGGGGAGAACCAGATGCGGCACGTAGTTGCCCCACCGCGGCGTGCAATCGCTTCTGCAGCCGTTGCTCGCTGCAGCAGGCAGTCACCTCGCTGCGGTGTGCGATTGCTCGCTGTAGCAGGCAATTGCTCCTGGGGTGCCGCAGCATGCAGTTGCCTTGCTCTGGTGATGCAGGAGCGTGCAATTGCTTTGCAGCGGCGTGCAAGTGCTCACAGCACCGTGCAATAGCCTTGCAGCAGCATGCAACGCCTCTACAGCACGCCGTTACCGCTGGGGTGTTGATGCAACAGGCAACCACCATTATGGCATGCAACAACGTGCCGTGGCACGCAACACCCCGCTGCAGCGATACGGCTGCGTGCAACCACTGCTGCAGCAACGTTATAGTGTGCAATTGTCCTTTGCAATGTGCAACCACCTGCTGCAGCAAGGCTGGGACCATGGAACCACTGCTTGATGTGCAACCACCGCTGTGGCGATCCTGCAGCATGCAATCACCCATGGCAGCGTGCAATTGCAGCTACGGTGATGCTGCAAGGTGCAGTCACCCGCTGCAGAGTGCAATGTTTGCTGGGATGACGCTGCGGCGTACCGACACCTGCAACGGTGTGCAAGCACTGCTGGGGAGCATAACTGCCTGCTGCGGCATGCAATTGCCTGCTGCAGTGCTGCTATGACGAGCAACCACCCACTGTTGCAATGCAAGTATGTGGCGCGCAACCACCTGCTGCAGCATGCAACCGTTCACCGGGGTGCACAGCCAGTGTTGCAGCGCTACTAGAGTGTGCAACCACCCGCTGCAGCGTGCAACCGCCTGCTGCAGCGTGCAACCATTCACCGGGGTGCACAGCCAGTGTTGCAGCGCTATTAGAGTGTGCAAACACCCGCTGCAGCATGCAATCACTGCTGCAGCGAGCAAACACCCACCGTGAGCTCTGTGCCCTCCTGGCAAGATCCAAACTTGGAGCCAACCTCATCAGGGGCTGCTGAGGTGCTCTGTACGTCAAAAACCCTCCAGTTTCATGACATCGCTGCCTTCGTCAGGCTTTGTTTTTGCCTTGCCCGACTCGCAGGTGCCGGCTGCCACCGCAAACCTCCCAGGGGGGACTCCCACCCACTTTGAGGTTTCTTGGAGACCTAATGCAGACACCTTTGGTGGTTTTGGCTTCCCCAAGGGGCAGAAAACAACCTCAGGTTGCCCCATGCAAGGCAGCATATTTCTGGCATATCCCAAATTCCAATAACCCACATTCCGGTTTGATTGATTTAGCCAAAAATAACAGTGGCCCTGATGGAGCAGAAAGCGGGGGTTGAACATGATGGAGGAGATGGATGAAAAAGGAGGTGGGGAAGTGTTGGATGAAAAAAGACGTGGGGAGAGGCCAATTTTCCCTCCATTTTAGGCCAACTCACCCTGACTTTGCCCAGTTCCCTCCGGTGGATGGAGATGTGTTGGCCGTAGACCTTGATGTTGGCCAAGCTCACGTAGGAGACAGATTTTACCCCACCACGGATGTCGTTCTTGCCCTCCACCTTGAAGGGCACCAATGTGGTGTCGTTCCCACAGGATTCGGCCATGGTGTAGGTGCAGGTGCCTTGGAAGTCAAAATCAAGCCCGTCGAAGGTGTGGTAGTGGGGGTCTCCCCAACCCCAGCAGGAGGCAACCAGGGATGGGACACACTTGGCTCGGCCATCCTTCAACTTGCACCTCTCCTTGGGCCGGCACCTAAGGGCTTTGCAGGGGTCTGGAAGGAGAAGAAACCATGGGAGAAAGCATCAGAGAAGTCCTGGTGAGGAGAACATCCCATACTACCATGCAAACTAAGCATCTTCACCAGTGTTGAGGTCCCACCAAGTGTCTTCTGCTCCCCCTTGGGCTTTGGCAGGAGATTGGCAGCTCCGAGATGTAAATAAGAGCACAACAATCCATCGCCAAACCCAAATTTCCCCTTTTCGGTTGTCTTTCCCCACCCTGTTCTTGGAAAAAAGCGTCAAGATTGGGTTCATCCTTACCCAAGATTGCACCCATCCTTCAAGAGCAAGGTACATGGTTAAAATAGGACACGTGAATGAATGCAAAGCCAAGGGGTGGCTTTTCTGAAGCACTTTGCTCCTCCAAAACTCTCCCATCACATCCCTGACCCTCTTAGGGTGGGAGACGGGATCTGTAGCCTCCTTCTCCCCTTACTGCAAGGTTTGCACCTCAGCCTGCACCTCTATATTAAACATGCAGATCAGCCGCAGGATCTGCTCCGGCTCCAAGATACTCCCTCCTTTTTTTTTTTTTTAACTCAAGCAACTCCATCTTTCCTTACTTTGATTGATGCAACCCAAGATCCCATCCCGGATTTCACAGGTTTCATCATCGGTGCAGCTGTGGCTGCTGCAAGTCAAGCCTCTGCCAGGGACACACGTGCAGCGCTGCTGGCAATTATCCTTCAAGACCGACTCATGGGGCTGCAGGGTGAGAGGTTGCAAAGCATTGCGATTAGAAAAGCAAGCTGCGTTACACAGAAATGCATAAAAATGTGTGGAAGGGGGGGGGGAAAAAAAATTGAGGTCTACCGGTGAGAATAAGCAGCTTTGCAAAATGCAAAATTGCTGAGGAATTGATCCCTTTTGTCACAAGAAAAAAAAAAAGCAGGAAAAAAAAACCATCTCTTTGTCCTCTTCCACCTCCTCTGAAGGAAAACTGTGTTGTTATTTAGTGCCTTCAGGTGTGGAAAGCGTTGTTACTATCTGGGCATCCACATATGTGCTACCACCTTTATGCCAAGTGATAAAAGAGATGGAAATGCCCCAATTTTCTTAATGTGAAACGACAGAATCACTTGGCAGATGGAAGATTTTGAGGTTTGGGGTTTTTTTTTTCTGCAAGGCCCTTTGGGCCGCGCACACGTCGCCTTTGGAGCAACGTGCTGCAACGCGGCAGAAGGAAAATGTTAAAAAAATCCCTCAGCCCCCCCAAACTCGGGAGATTACTACCTTGTAATATTTCCCATCCACAAAGCATCCACATTTGTCCTCGGGAACGCAGCCGTGCCCATCAAAGATGTACCCTTTATCGCAGCGGCAGCCTTCGACACAGGTTTTGGGGCATTTAGAAGCATCCACAAGCCCTGCGCAGCTGCTGACACAGAGGTTGGTGCAGAGGGAGTAGTTGCTGTTGGCCGGGCAGCTGATGGCTAAAAGGAGAAAGATGATCATCCCAAGATTGAACGTTGGGTGGAAGAGCAGGGGAGTTGCACCCCAGGGAGATGGCCGAGCCCAAACGCTGATGAAAGCGCAACCGGTTGAAGGTTGGTGTTGGGCAAAAGTGGGAAAAGCCAACAAAAGCACCAACAAGGTGAATTCTTCTTGGCGTTGGCTTTTCCTGTTTGCCCCCAGTGTCAATAAAAGTTCACCCCGTTGGCGCTTGCGTTGTCTTTTCCTGCTTTCACCTGATACCAACAAAAATGCACCTGTTTGGTGCTTCTGTCGGCTTTTTCCGCTTGCCCAAAATTCCAGTGAAAGTCCTTGGCACTTGCGTTGGTTTCACCTGCTTGCTCAAACCACGGATGAAAACACACCCAGTTGGTGCTCGCGCTGGCTTTTCTCATTTATGCCCAGCACCAATGAAAATGCACCCCGTTGCATTGGCTTTTCCCGGGTGCAATGATTTTCATGCCATCATCATCCCCCCAACCCACCAGTACCATTTGCATCACCCCATGCATCGAGAGTGGTCAGCGGAGACACCCGACCCCAGCATCCCTTAGAAATAAATTATAAAGCTCTGCCTATTTTTCAATTAATCCCAACAAGATGTGATTTCCCGCCCATGGAGGATATTTCCCACCCATGACCCCCCAACTTACGGCAGAAGGATGGTCTTCTCCAAGCCGCAATGACGACGCTGGCGTCTTGGCAAGCGGTGGCATAGCTCTGGATGCTCTGGCAGAGGACACGGGTGTCCCCTCCAGTGAGGCAAAGGTCATGGAGGCAGGCTTGGAAATACAGGTCTGGGTTGATGAGGTGGTGGCAGGAGTCAAAGGGACCCTTTGGTAACGTGAGTATGCCACAGTAGTTGAGTTTCTGGAAGACTACCTTCTTCTCCTCTGTGCAGATGGGGCACTTGTCCTTGGGGCAGTCATCACTGCAAGGTGCATCAGACGTTTTCCAGGCAGAACCAAAGACCATCGCGTTGGGGGCCTGTTGGCCACTGGGGAGGCGGAAATCATCCTTTTGTTGCCCGTTGTAGTTGCCACAGAGCCCGCAAAGGTGGCCCTGGTAGCTCTGCGGGACTGTGACCATCACATGGCCGTGGAGGTCATAGCGTACGACAAGGCCGAAGTCAGTCTGAAGCAGGACACCCATCCCGTGTTGGTGCACCTGGACCCGTCCCTTGCTCAGGATGGCCGGGAGGTGGTGGAGTATGGAGTCCACCTGGGACACAGGGAAAGAAATCCTCCAGTGAGCCTCAAGGATGCTACAAGGAGAAGACTATGGAGTTAAGAGAAAAAAACACTGGGGGAAACACCTTCCAACCAACCTTTTAATGAATTTATGACTCCCACTTTGAAACTGGAAGGCAAAGTGGGGTTGAGCAGGACTTTGTCTTGGAGATAGGGGTGAGATCTTCCCTCCATCAAGGAAAACCAATATTTGGGCTCCCATGTTCACACCCCAAAAAAAGTGGACCACAAAACATGGCCTTGCTGTGACCATGCAGCTCTTGCTTCATGCCAGAGTCAACGTGAGCCTGTAGACATTGACACCAACACGCTTGCAACCAAAAAGAGGTACAGCTGTGCTTCATGATCCACCATGACAGGTCCCTTGTTGCCTCCCACCAAGGTCAACATGAGCCTGTAGACACTGTCACCAAAATGTTTGCCCTCAAAAAGAGATGGACCACAAAGCACAGCCTTACTGTGATGGTTCCCCTCTCGCCTTGTGTCAAGGCCAACAGGACCCCATAGACTTTGACGTCAGCATGTTTGCACCCTAAAAGAGGTGGATGGCCACGCGTGGACCTACTGCGACTGTGTCCCTCTTGCCTCATGGCAAAGTCAACATGATCCCATAGACTTTGTCACCAGCATGTTTGGGCCCAGAAAGAGATGGATCACCAAGTACCGCCTTACCATGACGTCTCCCCTCTTGTCTCTTGTCAAGGTCAACGTGAGCCCGTAGACTTCAACAGACAACGCTTGGATGCCGGAGACCTTCTTCTGCCGTTTGTCCTTCTTGATTTTCACAACAAATGGTGTGACATTGTCACCGCTGCAGGTCTTCGTGAGGACGTAGGAGCAGGTGCCTGAGATGTTGAAAGCCATCCCATCGAAGGAGATATAGTTGCGGTCACCAGTGGCTACGCAGGCCCTGAGCGTTGCAGGTGGGCATTGGAAGACACCATCAATGAGTTTGCCTTCGCTGTCTCCAGGGCAAGGAATTTTTTGGCAGTCCACGGTGCCGCCAGCCTGGCACTGACATTCCTCCTGCTTGGTGGGGAAGAAGGTCTCCTTCAGCTTGTAGTAGAAACCCTGATGGAGGCATCCACACTGGGATAGGGGGACGCACTCGTCACCACTGAGCGCAAAGCCTTCATTACACACGCAGCCCTCCCTGCACCGCTCCGAGCACTTCACCAGGGTGTAGATGCTGCTGCAGGTCTGCCTGCAGCTCTGGGAGCAGATCTCATAGTGGCTGTTTGCAGGACACGAAATACCTGCCACAAGACAAGGAGATGGGTTAGGAGCAAGGAAATTCTGGGCCAGATCCTGCAATTTCCCTGCAATTAGGGACACCGTTGTGCCTGGTATATGAGGTTCACCAGATGTAGATCTTTTTTTACCCAACTACTTCCTGAGTAAATCTCATCTCTTCTTCACTATGGACATGATGAGGGAAGGGATGTCCATAAGGGACATTTCAACCCTTTGGAGGTGGGGGTTCTAGGCCCCTGAATCACCCGGTTCTCCCCATTATTGCAGAGGAAACAAGGACATTCCCTCAAGCAACAGAATTGGTCCCATATTGGGTCCCCAATCAACTTCCAGGGCAGGTCCCTCTCCCCTCATTTAGATATTTTTGGTGCGTCTCGTGTTTTGCCCTCTAAGCAATCCAGGCAATTAGCTCTCACTCTCATTTTTAGTCAATGCAAAGAAATTGGTGCTTACTGGGGCTAAATTATTCGACCCATCATAGCCAGATGAGACATCTTGTTCCCTGGAAGGGTTTCTGGGCATTGGCTGTAAACAGAGATGATGGGACCAACCTAGACTTTGAGTGGGATAACGCACCACTGAGTGAGATGATTCCCACCTCTGGTTCATCCCCACACGAGTTTGGCCCTGGATTGGGTTCCCTTTGATGCTCATGACCCCTCATGAAGCAGAAACCCCTCCAATTAGCTCAACTTACTGCAGAAATCGTCTGTCCTCCACCTCCCGATGGTCACACCAGCAGCCTGGCAGGCAGCGGCGTAACGGGCAATGACGTGGCATATCACACCTTCTTGGTGTGGAAAGAGGCAAAAATCATGCACGCAGTTTTGGAAGTATTTGTTGGCATCCACATGAGCATGGCAAGCTACGAAGGGTCCATCCACTTGCGGAATGACCCCACAACCCGTCTTCAAGACCTCCTGGCGCTGCAGAGCCACTGTGATTGTAGGACATTCCACCTTTGACAGCTCCACGCAACCTGGGATGTCGGTCACCTTCCAGCTGTGTCCAAAGGTGTTGGGGTTTGATGTCACTTGGCCGTTCTTCATCATCATCTCATCACCCGCATTCCCATTGTAGTTCCCACAGAGGCCACACAGGGTGTTTGCGTAAGTGCTGGGCACTGACACGGTGACTTGGCTTTGCCAGTCGTAGGTGACAGTGAGGCCAAAGTCTGTCTCTACCACTGCTTCCCACCCATCTCTGTAGATGGAGATCTTCCTATCTCTCTGGTGATATGGTAGGTTGGCCAACTGGTCATTGATCTGGGGACAAAAGCAAAATAAAACCCCAAATTTGGTATCCAACAGTAAAGGCAAATTGTGTTTTCACACCACCTGCAATGTGGGCTCCAGCCAAAGCACCCAAATTACGTAGATGAAGACTTTTTGGATTGAATCATCTGTGCCAAGTACAGCTGCCCACCAGCTTTGACGTGAATGCTGCCTGAGGCTCCACGGCTTATATCACGCACCAATCTCCCGCTTCAGGTGGAGATCCTTATATTTAGGCGATTAAATCTCATCTTGATTAATGTGGAGCAAACAGGCCTGGTAGCTCTGGATCTCAGCGGCATAGTTGGAGAAAAATATTCATCATCACCCAGTACAGACAAACAAATAGAGGAATGAGGGTGGAAGAGAAGAAATGGGAGAAGGAGGTTGGGGTGAGGAGCAGAAAGTGAAGAACATGGAGATTAGATAAAGAAACATTTGATAAACTCACCGTGATTTTGCTGGGGTGTTCCTGGCTGATCACAATGGCTTTGCCATAGACTTTGACCATCACGAGAGCAATGGAGGACAGCTGTTCGTTGTCCTGGCGGCCGTTCTGCACCAACACCTGGAAGTCCACCAAACCTTGGCTCTTCTGGCACAACCCAGCGAACTGGTACATGCACGTACCCTGGAAGATGAACTTCCCGCCATCAAAGCTCTCGTAGTGGGTGGCACCGGACGCTGCGCAGGTCCCATATCTCTTGGGATAGCAATCCTGAATGCCGTCCTCCACCCGGCAGTCTTCCTCAGCACGGCAGCTGGCTGAATGGCATACAGCCCTCCGGGATTTCGCATCGCAGACGCAGCGTTTGGTGCAGGTGCTGTCACCCCAAAACTCTTCACGGAGGCCGTGGAGGCGGCCTTCGAAGACACAGCCACACTCACTCTGGGGGATGCACTTGTTGGCATCAAACACGAAGCCCTCCTGGCACTCGCAGGTCTCCACGCAGGCAGAGGCATCGCAGTCAGCAGGCATCGCACCGTTGCTGCAGGTGGCGGGGCAGGCACTGCCGCATGCAGTGTAATTGCTGTTCTTCGGGCAGAAGAGAGCTGTCGAAGGTACAGGACACCATGGTCATGGTGGAGATAATGCTCATTGGCCATAAGAAGGTGCAGCAGAGCGCTAAGAAAACCTGCGTGGGCTTTCTGGAGTTTTACATGTACTTTGTAGAGTCTTTGTGGACTTTCTGGATCTTCTGCATGGACCTTCTGAAGTCTGCATGGACTTCCTGGACTATCTACCTGGACATTTGGGAGTCTCCATGGACTTTCTGCACCTTCTGCATGGACTTCTGGCACTTGGACTTTCTGCACAGACTTTCTGGAGCCTGCATGGACTCCCTGGACTTTCAGCAGAGACTTTGGGGATTCTCCATGGACTCTCTGTACCTTCTGAATGGAATTTCTGCATAGACTTTGGGGACTTGGACTTTCTGGCCTACCTACTGGGACTTTGGGGGGTCACAATGACTTTCTGGACCTTCTGCATGGATTTCGAGGAGTCTCCGTGGACTCCCTGGACCTTCTGCATGGACTTGCTTCTGGAGCCTGCATGGACTTTCTGGCCTTTCAGCAGGGACTTTTAGGAGTCTCAAAGGACTTTCTGGACCTTCTGAATGGACTTTCTGGCCTTTCAGCAGAGACTTTTGGGAGTCTGCACAGACTTTCTGCATGGACTTTTGGGACGTGGACTTTCTGGAGCTTCTACGCAGACTTTCTGCATGGACTTTCTACATAGACTTTCTGGAGTCTTCATGGACTTCCTGGGCTTTCTGCTTGGACTTGCTGCAATAACCTTTTCCCATGAATCTGCGATGCTTGGAACCCAGAGCCCTTTCAGGCCCAGCTTTGTGCAGCCTAATTCAAAATGACCTCGCCCCACCTTGCTTGACAGATCAAGAGTGCTAAGGAGAAACAAATATCCCCGGTGATGCAATGTCCCTTTTGTGCCTGTTTTCTGCTCATTCCCATCCCATCACCCCTTAATTACACCCACCTTAATTAAGGTCGCAGCGCCCTGCCCACCCAGGGGGAGGATTTTCTGCCAACCAGGAGCTACTCACGACAATGTGCCAGCGTCCTCCAGTCAGAAACGGTGATTCCCTCCTCCTGGCAGTCGTCCGCATAGGCTTTGAGGGCTTGGCACAGCTTGATGTGGAGCCCATCGTTCATGCAGAGGTCATAGATGCAGTTTTTCCGGTAGACGTTGGGGCTGATGGTGGCGTGGCAGCGTGCAAATGGCCCTGAGCGTTGGGTGAGTAACCCACATGATGTCTCCCCAATGTACTTTGCCTCTTCGTCCCGTCGGCAACGTCTGCAGTCCCCGCTACAGGTGTCCCAGCAGCGATGGATCTTGGCCACCTTCCAGCTCTGGCCCAGCTCCACAGCGTTCTGCGCCAGGTTGCCATCAGGCATGAGGGCATCATCCAAGGGGTTGCCATTGCTGTTGCCGCACAGCCCGCACACTTTGTCGGCGAGCGTACTGGGGAGCTTCACTACCACATGGTCATCCCAGTCATAAAGGATCTTCAGCCTGAAGTCGGTTTTAATCAACACGGACTTGCCCTTCTGCTGCAGGTGAAGTTTCCCTTGGGCGAGGGAGATGGGGAGACGGGAGCGATGGTTGTTCACCTGGAGGAGAAAAAAAAACATGAAAAACAAATAACATCAAACATGGGGCAAAAAAAATGGAGTTTTTTGAGCTTTGAGGTGTCTTCTTGCAAGAGATGACCATGCAGTAGCATCACCAACTCATGCATGGCAAATCATGGAAACATTTAGGTTGGAAAAGACCTTAAGATCATCATTAAATACATTATTCCAGTGAAATACCATAATATTGCTTTGGATTTGATAATTATTTTTCTTGCATACCCTCACGATCCCGTTCTCAGACCTGACCACAGTGATGGTAATGTCGTAGACATGGACGGTCACAGAGTTGACGTAGGAGACTTTTGGGTTACCCCTGTGTTCATTTTTGGCCTCGACACTGAAGACAGGCAGAGTTGGATCTGAATCGCAGGTCTTGGTCAAGGTGTAGGTGCACGTGCCCATGAAATCAAAGGCTTTCCCATCAAAGGTTTTGTAGTGGGGATCGCCAGTGGCCCAGCAGGTCAAGGCAGTTTCTTGGATGTACGTGGGTTGCCCGTCCACCACCTTGTAGCCCTTGCAGACCTGATCTTCACAGGAAAGCGGAGCAGAAGCTGCACAAAAAGAGAAGAAAACCCCATGGATGATAACCACAGAGAAGACCCAACCATCGGCGACGCAACCATGCGTTGGCCCTACTTACTAGTGGCGCAAAGACCAGCGAAGCCATAACCGGCGTAATTCTGGAAGCCAAAGACCAGGAGGCCAAGGGGTGCCCACTCGTGCGCGATGCTCTGGATTTCTCCTGGCTTGCTCATGGTGACAGTGGCCCAGGAGAAGTCTGTGCCGGGAATCGCTTGCCAGGACATGGTACTGTCTGTCTTCTGGTTGAGGGTGGCAGTGTTGGCATCCTCACTGTGGGCAATGAGGACCACATGGTTGTTGTAGTGATCCAGGCTGCTGACCTGGTAGGATGTGCAATAGGTGGAGACGGGTGGGATGTTGAGTAGGAAGGGGTCTTGCACAAGTGAGCTACTATGAGCACCGGTGAAGAAGAAAACCACCTGAATTGCAGCCGAAGCGCTCACATAAAGAAACACATTTTGGCTAATCTCAAACTTGTGGACCTCCCCGGCTGCGATGTCCTTGGTGGCAGCCGAATTACCCGTGTTGTAGGTGATGGAGGCTTCCTCAGCCGCCACAACGTAGACAAAGTCCACGTTCTTCTGCAAGGGGCTGGGGGGGACAATGTAGATTTTCCCCCATGCGGGGACAGGCAGAAGCTGCTCAACCACGTAATCGCAGCCCGTGTGAATCTTCACGCAGCTGTGTCCGCTGAGGACTGCGACAGCGTTGTCCGACGTGATCTTGGTGCCGGACAAATCATAGCTGCTTTGCAGTTGGAAGCTGTGGTAGGGGTTCAAGAAGATGTGGAGGGTGGACCCAGGGGAGTAATTCCTCCCGCTGTAATAAAACTGGCCCTTGACATTGATGGAAACCCTGGCTGAAGTCTTCCCGGCCACCACAACGAACTCCTTCACGCCATCTACCCTGTTGTCTTCTGGTGTCACCAGGTAGTATTGGTTACCCAACTTATCTACAGGCAAAACGGTGGTGGCACCCACGGTGTACGTTTTGGCGTTGACGGAGACCACAGAGATCTCCTTGGAGGACTCAATCAAGATGGATTTATCCGAAATCTGGCTGCCGACAATCTCCATGTTGCCAGGGATGTGGACAGCAACCGTCTCGTCTTTGCCAAGGGTGACAGTGTTGGTGAAGGTGCCACCGTGTGCCGTCACCGTCACCTTGGTGGAGTTGAAGTAAGCCGTGAAGATGAGCTGGAGGTTGGGGTGGATGCTTTCATAGCTGTTCTGCAGGAAGGTGGTGAGGAATTCCTTGCCACGGAAAGTTGCAGTGGAAAGACCTGGGAAAAGGAAGGAAAAAGGGTTTTGGGGTTGGTTGGGTTTTTTTTTGGCTGCAGAAATTGTAGTAGAAATTTCGGCAAAAAAAAACCCAACCCAACTCAAGAAATAAGGCTGCTTTTTCTTTTTTTTTGGTGCAGAAACTTGCAATAGGAAGTTCTGCAAAAAACAAGGAATGAGGTTTTTTTTGAGTGAAAAAACCTGCCATAGAACGTTCTGAAAAAAAATTAAAAAATAGGGAATAACGTATTTTTTTTCTGCAGAAGCATGCAGTAGAAAGTTCTGAAGAAGTGAGGAAATAAAGTTTGCTGCAGAAATTGCAACAGAAGTTTCTGAAAATTAGAAATTAGGGAATTAGGGAATAAGGCGGGGGGGTTCTTGCAGAAATGTACAGTTAGGAAGTCTTGGAAAGTAAAAATGGGGAATAAAAGCTTTTTGCTGCAGAAATTGTGACAGAAAGTGTGAGGTTTGGGGGTTTTTTTTTGCATGTTGTTTTTTTTTTTTTAAAGCATATAATAAAGGGGGTTTATTGCAGAAATAACAATAGAAAGGCCTGAAAAATAAAAATCAGGAAAAAGGGCATTTTGCAAAAGAAAACTGCAGAAAGTTCCAAAGGTAAAAAAAAAAAGGGGGCACGAAGGTTTTTTTGGATGCAGAAATTGCAGTAGAAATTCCTGAAAAACTCCACTGGAAATAATTCTTTTTTTGCTGCAGAAACTTGCACTAAAAATTCTTAATAAACAGGTACTCAGGGATTTTGTTGCTGAGGGAAATAAAAATAAGAGTCTTTTACTGGAAAATAATGGGGAATATGGGCTTTTTCCACAAGGAAAATGAGTACTAAGGGATTTTTAGTGAAAACAAAACGGTGTTTTTGGATTAAAAACTCCTAGGCAGTCAGGGTTTTTCTTTAAAGAAGCAAACAAAACCAATAAAAAAAAGGGTAATAAGAGCTTTTAAAAAAAATATTTTTTTTTTTTTAAGAAAAAACACACCCAGGTGTGTGGTTGTTTCCTAAAAAAAAAATATTAAGGGTATCTGAATAAATATCTGAAAAAATACAGGTAATAAGGGCTTTTTCTGAATGGAAAAAAAAAAAACCAAACAGAGAAGAGGGTTTTGGTGAGAAATAGGTGGTAGGATTTTTTGGGGGGGTGAAAAAAGAAGAGGTAGGGGCTTTTTTTTTTTATTTTTTTCTCTGATAAAACAGGTAATGGGGTGTTTTGGTTTGGTTTTTTTTTTCCTGGGGAAAAAAAACCCTAATACCACAAATCAAACCTTAGGTATTACAGGCTTTCTAATGCTATAAAAACATGAGGGATTAAGGTCTTTTTCCTGAAAAAAACCCCACAACTCAAAACAGGTTAAAAAGAGCTTTTTTTTTCTTCTTAAGGAAAAAAAAAGATATCTACAAACTAAACAGGTAATATGGGCTTTGTTTTTAATAATAATTTCAAAAATCAACCCAAACCAGAGGGAATAATGGCATTTTGTATCATGAACAGGTGAGAAGTATTGTTGGTTTGGCTTTTTTTTTAAACTAAAAAGTATTCCCAAACCCGGGAATAAGAACTTTATGCTCAAAACCAAACAGGTAACATGGAATTTTTGGTGGGGGGGAAAAAAAAAGGAAATGAGGGCTTCTGCTGGGAAAAAAAGGTGATAAGAGCAATTTGATTAAAAAAAAAAAAAGCGGGTGATAAGGGTGTTTTTTCTAAAAAAAAACAGGTAATAAGGGCTGTTTTGGTAAAAACAGCTAATTTGGGCACATTTTTCCTTAAAGAAAGCACAGAATAAGGGAACTTTGTTGAAAAAGTAGGGAATAATGAGCTTTGGCTGGAAATAAAAATGGGTAGTAAAGGGTTTTTTTCTGAAAGAAAAAATAAATCAGTTTTTTTTTTTTTTAAGGAAAGTAGCTAAAAAGGTTTTTTTGCTGAAAAACAAA
>VYZV01043263.1:1685-18369 GCA_013401275.1 Pandion haliaetus | reverse complement strand
TTCCCCCCCCCCAAAATCTGAATTGCCTCAAAATAAGATTTTTCCAGTCCAAGAGGCCATATTTTGCACCTCCATCCCTTGCAATGATTGAGAAGAGACAAAATCCCCACCCCCACCCCGTGACATGTAGAGGGGAAACGAAGATGCAAAGACCCCACCGAAGACATGTTTTGGGGAGGATTGGTTGAAAATAGGGCAATTTTCTCCCTGATTGCAATCCAGCACCAGACATGGTCCTTCAACATCATCTCTGAGCGTGGCTGTCCATGTTTCCACCCCCGTGGCCTTTTGGAGGTGAAAGGGGACACCTTAAAAAGTCCAGTTGCTCCCTTTGAGTTCCTCCATCTGGCACGAAACCCACCCCAAAAGCTCATCTTTTGCCCAGGGAATTAATTGCTATTTCTTCAAATTGCTATTCCTCTCAATTGATGTTCCTTCAAAATAATGTTTTCAATTCAATATTTGTTCAAATTGACAGACCTTATTTCTCCAACTTGGTAACCCATCAAATCAATAGTCCATCAAATCAATGTTAATTAAAATGGTTATTTCCCCAAAATAATATCACATCAAATCAATAGTCCACCGCATTGCCATTCCTTATCCACCAAGCTTACATCAGGTGCCACCTCAAGCCCAACTTGAGTCTTTGTCCCCAGCTAGGGTTGCCAAATGTGACCTTATGGATGATGAAGGCACTGATGGCAAATTCTCCTCTTCCTTGGGCTTTTCTAGGTGTTTTTTACTTGCTCAACGTCACTGCGTCAGCTCCACATCACCTGGGGGAAGACTTTGTGGTGGCCTTCATGCAAAATGGTCTGCAGCAGACCCTCAACAGTGACTTCAAGCTGCTCATCACAGGTTATTCACCCTTCACATCTGTAACCATCTCCATGAAGAAGCCAGGTTTGAGGATGACGGTGCAGGCAACAACAGGCCAAACCATCCTGGTGAAGATCCCACCCCAAGCGGAGATGGTGGGAAGTAAAACCTTTGACAACACCGTGGTGGTGAGGGCCAACAACGCCATCTCCTTGGTGATGGTCAATGAGAAACCCACGTCAGTTGACTCAGCCGTGGTATACCCAGTGCACAACTGGGGCACAGAGTACCATGTTGTGACACCCAACGTGGGCACTGACCGCTATGGTGAGTTCGTGGTGGCTGCCTGGGATGAGCCCACCATGGTTGACGTGCACCTCAAAGCCACGGTGACCTACCAAGGCCGGTCTTACCCCCGGGGCTCAGTGCTCCCGATCAGACTGGAGCCCTTCCAAGCAGCCCAGCTCCAAAGCCCATCTGATATGTCTGGCACAAGGATTGTGGCACAGAAACCTGTAGCCATCTTCACTGGCCACACTTGCTTGGCCAGGTTCACCCACTGCGACCATTTGGTGGAGCAGCTCCAGCCTGTTTCCAGCTGGGGCACCACCTTCATTGTGCCACCGTTGCCTTTCGAGACTCAGTCTGATATCATCTACGTCTCCACCTCCCAGCTGACACGTGTGGAGTCTCAACACGGGGTGACCAAGACCGTTCGGGAGCTACGGCCCAGCCGGTCAACACTCTATGGACTCCAAGCTTTAAATACCTTGTACCTCTCTGCCAGCGCTGGCATCCAGGTCATTTTTTTTGCCGATGGAGGTAATAAAGATGCCGTCTTTTATGACCCATTTTTTATGACCATCCCAGATGTCTCCAGCTACTGCCACTCCTATAAAATCTTTGCCCTGGACGGTTACGATAATTACGCCCTGTTGATCGCCAAGACCTCGGAGACATCTGGAATGATGCTCAACAAAATACCATTGAGAAACGTCGTGTGGAAGCCTGTCCCGGGCACTGATTACTCCTGGGCCGGGCAAAGTTTGGGCAGTCAATTCGCCGCCCATACGGTGGAGCACAAGACGTCCCCCTTTGGGTTGCTCAGCGTAGGGATCCGGGAGCAAAAAGCCTACGGGTCAGCGGCTGTTTGCGACAGTGGTGAGTGCCCCATGGCCATCTCCAGCCCTCTTAACCCTCTTTTTGCTTCCCTCCTGCCCCCTCTCAAAAGCGTGGTTGCAGTGCAAGGCAAACACACACATTTTTAGGAGTCAAAATTTAGTCCTCGGAGCCAGGTGTCTATGACATCCCCTTTCCATCCCCATAGCTGATAAACACGGAGCTCGCGTCTAGAAAACTATCTAAAATTAGCTGTTTTCAGCTGAAACTCAAGCTTTTCTCTTGTAGCACAAGCATAGGCAGGTCTAAAATGGGTTAATTAATCCAACATGGCTTTGGCCCATTTTAGGAGAGCATATTACTTCTATAAATATAGCATCTATCAATAATCTATGAGTAAATAATCTATAATTAAACAATCAATTAAAGGAGCCTCAAGCGATCAACCCAGATGTTCAAGTCTAAGCTTAAGGTGGCTAAACCCACCCAGGATAAATCCCAGCTTTAATATAGTAGAGATCTGGAGGTGCTGGTTGACCGTCTTCACTGTCCCCGAGGCCACATCAGGCAGCAAAGTCATCCCCACAAATAATTATGTGTGATTTCTTCCAGATCCCTGCCAGCTTGTGAAATGCCGCGCGAAGGAGACGTGCAAGATGGAGAAGGGGGAGGCCATGTGCGCGCACGACTACATGGGAACCTGCATGGGGTCGCAGTCCCTGCAATACCACACCTTCGATGGGATGACTGTGGACATCCAGAGTGGCTGCACCTACACCATTGCCAAGTATTGTGGCAATGATCCCACCCTGGTGCCGTTCGTCGTGGAGGAGAAGAAGAGCGAAGGCAATTTTAAGGAGTGGTTGACGAACATCTATGTGTACGCCTACAACATCTCCATTCACAAAGGAGAGGGAGGTAAAATACAGGTGGGTTTTTCCAGGCCGTGGCAGCATTATTCTGGAGAAAGCCTTTTGTGCCAAGTGGGAGAGGATAAAATATTGTGGCGGGTGAGGTTGAAATTAAAAAATGAGGACAACCACCAAAACCACAGAGTATTGGGAAATTTTGCATTACAAATCAAGACATGGCAAAGGAGAGGGTGCTTTGTACCTTACTCGAGGTATCTTTAATTAAAACATGCTTGCTTTTTGGTTAGCGTCAAGAAAAAGGCAATTTTAAGGGTGCAACTCTACCGTAAGCCTGGATTTATCCATGGGGTCCACTAACCATGGAGATCTACCACAAAAAGGGAGTCTAAGCGAGCTGTAAGTCTATTTTACAAGGTTAGATGAGGTTTATCCCAGCCGTAGAGTTCAGTGGTCTTAACGTAAACAAGATTTTAAGCTCAGAATTTGAAGGAGATGGTTCTCCCATGGCACATCTGGGTTTTGATCTTTTCCTGCTAAAGCCTATTGCATATCTACAGGACGTGGGGCAAAATTGCTGGTTTATGCTGATAATTGCTTCTTCCTGAAAGAAATTTCTCTTTCTGACTGTATCTATATGTTTTTTGCCAGTTGTGAACTCTTAGCAAAGCCACCACCCGATGAGATTTAACCTTTCTTCTTCTCCTTTCCCCCAAGGTCAACAACAAACCCATCAGCCTACCAGCCACCCTGGAAGCCGGGAAGATCCAGATCTCCCAAAATGAGGGTCGGACCATCCTGCAAACAGCTTTTGGGCTGCAGGTGACCTACGATGAAGACTGGGCCATAATGGTGGCAGTGCCCAGCAGCTATTTTGGGGCCACCTGTGGACTCTGCGGCAACTTCAATGAGGACTCAGAGGATGAGTTGACACTTTCTGACGGCACTCAGGCTTCCAGTGTGGAGGACTGGGCTGAGAGCTGGCGAGATCCCTCCTGCCAGGATGCTTGTGAAGACCAGGAGACACTGCAGGACACAGCAGGCTGTGGTGAGTTCAGATGGGGGGTCCCTAAGCATTCTGGGGCAGAAAGAAGGGGATCCGCGTGGGACTCTGGCCATGGGTGCCTGAGAGCTGCTGCCCAGCCCACCAAGTTGATGCTTGTAGGCATCAACTTAACCAACACTGCCAGCATTGGGGAAGGACTGTGTTGCTCTTTTCATGCCAAACCGCCCCATAATGCACCTTATCTGACTTCAGATGTCCGTAACACACAGAATTATGGGGGGTGGGGGTGGGGGTGGGGGATCTTGAGGGCCATCCCCACAGGGTGTCTCTGAATCACTTTCAGGCATCAACTGAGCCAATGCGGGAGCCTGATGTCCCTCTAAGGAAAGTGCTTAGCTCAGCCCTTGTGTTGCCCTTTTTTTTTGAGATCTTCTTCTCAAATATCATCCCCACAGCTCAGAGATGCCCCAAAAACAGCCACTTTGAGGCCTGCGGGACAGCGTGCCCTGCCACCTGCACTGACCCCAAAGCCCCCACGTCCTGCAGTAAGCTGTGCACGGCGAGCTGCCAGTGCAACGAGGGCTTCGTCCTCCACAATGACTCATGTGTCCCAGTGGAGACCTGCAGTTGTTTCCACAACGGTCGCTCCTACAAGGTCCAGGAGGAATTTTGGGAGGACGGGAGCTGCCAGAGCCGGTGCCGATGCGAGGCAGGGGGGAAGGTGGCTTGCAGGAAGGCTGGGTGCAAGGCTCATGAGAAATGCGTCATGGTTGATGGCATCCCCAGCTGCCAGGCGAACAAGTACTTAACCTGCATCGGGACGGGCGATCCTCACTACACGACCTTCGACGGGTTGAGATATGACTTCCAAGGGACGTGCATCTACCAGTTCGCAGCCCTCTGCACTCAGGACCCCAAACTGGTCCCTTTCACCGTCAAGGTGGAGAACAACAACCGGGGTAGCAAAGCCGTGTCCTTCACCAAAGCCGTCACGTTGGAGGTCTACGGCAACATCATCAGCATGAGCCAGGAGCATCCGCGCAAGGTCAAGGTAGGTGTCTGCCAAGGACCTCATGCAGTTTGCATCTAAACTGCTTATTTGGTATGTTCCCCCCCCAAATCACCCTTTTTTTCCTCATGCTTACCTCTGTGGAAGCATCAGTTTCTGTCTGCCGTCTCCAGAGGGAGCCCTGAGCAGCTAGTTTGGATTTAAACACCTTATTTTTAAACACTTAAAGAAGTTCTTATAAAAAAAAAAAAAAGAAAAAAGCCCTACAAGTTGTTTATGGTGTCCTGGAAACGGCCAAATTTCACTCTGGCAGCCTAAGCAAGTGAAAAATATCCATGAATAATAGCAAAAACACTTCCACATTCAAAAGCATCCACTTGGCTTGATGACTTCGGCTTCCTTTTTTTTGATCCGATGAGGCTTTCTGAGTTTATATTTCCTTTCTTCCTGACAGCTGCAAACTGACTCAATTAATTTGGGAAAGGTTCAATTCCTGCCTTGTTTTAGCCAAAGTGTTGCACAAAAGGGTTAGCTACAACTTCTCTATTTTTCTCTCTGAACAATAATATTTTCCACTTAATATAGAACCCTATGCCTGGAAATCCTCTTAATGTGAAAAGTTTTTGCAGAAACACCCAAATCTCAAGAGATTTGCATAGATAATCCTCATCTAAAGTGTTTACCAAAAACACCCCAAACTTGACTGATTTGAATTTGCCCAGAAATCCTCCCTGTGCAAAGGGGTTTACAAAAATGCCCAAATCTCAAAGGATTTGCATTGGTTTTACAGAAACACCCAAATCTTCAGTAATTTGCATTTGCTTGGAAATCCTTCCTGGGTTTTGCAGAAACACCCAAATCTCAAGCAATTTGCATTTTGTCCAGAAATTCTCCCCATGCAAAGTGTTTACCAAAACCACCCCAAACTTGACTGATTTGGATTTGCCCAGAAATTCTCCCCATGCAACGGGTTTTGCAAAACCACTCGCATCTCAGCTGATTTGCATTTGCATGGAAATCTTGCCCATACAAAAGGTTTTGCAAAAATGCCCAAAACTCGAGCAGGTTGCATGAGCCATTTGCCACCAGGTGCCAGCACCAACCCTCCACACCACCTTCCCCAGGTCAATGGCGCCTTCGTGGAGCTCCCGTTCACCCAGAAGGGCCAGTTTGAGCTATACCACAGCGGCGTCCACGGCTTCATCCGCACCACATTCGGCTTGCGGGTGAGCTTTGACTGGTACAGCTACGCCCGTGTCATCCTCCCCGATGCCTACGCCGGAGCCGTCTGCGGCCTCTGCGGCAACGCCAACCACAACGCTGATGACGATTTCATCACCCGTGATGGTAAACGGGCCACGGATGAAATCCAGTTGGCCAATAGCTGGAAGGTGGGAGATGTCCCCGGCTGCTCAACCGGTTGCGTGGGGGATTGCCCAGTGTGCAACGAGAAGCAGAAACAGCTCTACCGTGGTGATGGCTATTGTGGGGTGATCGCCAGAGCTGGGGGGCCCTTCCGGGCTTGCCACCACGCCATTGACCCCACGCCCTTCCTCGAGGATTGTGCCTTCGATGCCTGCCACTACAAAGGCCACCGGGACACTTTGTGCAAAGCCATCGCTGCCTACGTGACAGAGTGCCAGAGCCATGGCATCAGCGTGGAGCAGTGGAGGACGCCATCCTTCTGCGGTGAGCGGGGCCAGAAGGGGATTCCCCACACACACTTGGCCATAAAAATAAGGTTTTGAGCCCAACTGCCCACTCATGGCTTTGCTTAGAGCCAATGGAAACACAAAACGCTTCCAAAATTGGGTTTATTTGCCCTGTTTCCAACATCTCCTTGTGATGCAATTAGCTTATCCTCCCCCTCCCCAGCTCCAAGGCCAAACGATAAGTTTACATGCAAATATGGATGTGGCGAAATCCCCTCCAACTTGGTTCCAAAGCAAAATTCCTTCCTTCCTTCATGCAATGGTGCAAAATAAATCCCCATTGCCCTCCAGATTCTTCCTTGATGCAAGGAAGGGGAATGCAAAATCAGTCCCCACCGGTCTCCAGAGCGATATTGATGCTCAACCACTCAAGATTTGTTTGGATTTGCACCCTGGGCTTTGGGCTGATGAAAGAATAGGTTTTTCTGCCCCATTTCCAACCATTTCTTCCAGAAAAATTATTTTATCCTCTCCCTCTACAGCCCTGAGGCCAAACGATGAGTTTAGATGCAAATACACATGCGGGAAAATTTCCTCCAACTCATCTCCATGCACAATTTGCTCCTCCTTCAGGCAATACAGCAAAATAAATCAGTATTGCCCTCCACGTTCCTCCCTCATGCAAAGAAGGGAAATGCAAAATAAATCCCCATTGCTCGCCACATATTTCATTAATGCAAGGAAGGGGAATGCAAAATAAATCCCCTTTACCCTCCAGAGTGATGTTCATGCTCCACCACCAAAGGCTTGGTTGCATTTGCCCCCCAAACTTCGGTGCGATGATGGAAACACTCACCTTGATGCTTCCAGCTGCAAATCCAAGCGGGTCTTCATATTTTCTCCTCTGCCTCTTGCAGGCCCCTCCTGCCCCCCTCATTCGCACTACGAGCTCTGCGGGAGCAGCTGCCCAGCCACGTGTCGGGGCCGAGCCGTCCCTGAGGGCTGCGCGTCGGTGCTGTGCACTGAAGGCTGTTTCTGTGACGAGGGCTTCGTCCTCAGCGGTGACGAGTGCGTGCCGGCGGGCGAGTGCGGCTGCGAGCACCGGGACCGCTACTACAAGAAGGGTGAGGATTTCTACGCCTCGTGCCGGGAGAGATGCCATTGCAAAGCCCACGGGGTGGTGGAGTGCGAGGAGGTCTTCTGCAGCGCCCATGAGGAGTGTCGAGTCGAGGACGGGGTGCTGGGGTGTTACCCCGCCAGCTATGGGCGGCTGGTGGTGTCGGGTGACCCACACTACGTGACGTTCGACGGGCGAGCCTTCGACCTCCTGGGTTCCTGCACCTACGTCCTGGCGCGGCTCTGCAAGCCGGAGCGGCGGCTGACGAACTTCTCGGTGTTGCTGGAGCACGATGTGGGCGGCAGGGGCAACGTGGCCCTGATGAAGAAGGTGGTCATCTCCATCCACGGGTACACGGTCAGCATGGAGAGGGGACGGAAGTGGGAGGTGACGGTAAGTTGGGAGGGCCCTGCACACCTCGCGGGTGTGCAAAATCCGTGATGCACATGTGCATGCAAAGTCCCTCAGTGCACACATGTGCATGCAAAGTCCCTCGGTGCGGTCATGTGTGCAAAAAAATCCCCTGTGCACACGCACATGCAAAATCTCCTGGTGCATGTAAAATCCCCCCACTGGTAAGTCAGGATGTCCCTGTCCCTCAGTGCACACATGTGTGCAAGACCCTTCAGTGCACGCGTGCGTGCAAAATCCCCTGATCCAGAAGTTGGGACGTCCCCGTCCCTCGGTGTACATGTGTGTGCTGTATCCCCTGCTGCGTGTGTGCGTGCCAAATCCCCTGGTGCACACGTGTGTGCAAAAGCTCCTGCTGCACGAGTGCATGCAAAATGCCCTGGCGCTTGCAAAAACCTGGTAGTACACTTGTGCAGGAAGAAATCCATGGGTGAGTGCATGTATGCAAAAATCCCCTGGTGCACACGCTGCATGCAAACCCCTCCCCATCCTATGTGCACATCCCAGGTGGATGGGGAGCACTACACGCTGCCCCTGGTGACGGAGGACAAGAAACTGCGGATTGGCCAAGAAGGGAACAACATCGTCCTCCAGACTGCCGCCGGCCTCCGGCTCCTCTACAACGTGGCCACCTACCTCCTTGTCACCATTCCCGACACCTACCGGGGTCGCGTGTGTGGACTGGGTGGCAACTACAATGGGGACCCTGGTGATGACTTCCAGCTACCCAGTGGGTCCCTGGCGCAGAGCACCAAGGAATTCATCACCTCCTGGAAGATGCCAGTGGAGGATGGAGCATGTACTGACGGCTGCAACAGCAAGGTTTGCCCCGTGTGCGATGCCACCGACACTGCTCCCTATGGCGCCAGTGACTCCTGCGGGCTCATCCGGGATCCAGCGGGACCTTTCGCGCCATGTCACCCACGGGTGAGCCCGGTGGAGTATTTCAACCACTGCCTCCACGATGTCTGTGCTGCCAACGGCACCCATGATGTCCTGTGCCACAGCCTCCAAGCCTACGTTGCCGCTTGCCAAGCCGCTGGGGCCGAGATCGGCAGGTGGAGAACGACCACTTTTTGCCGTAAGTGCTTCAGAATACCTCCATGGAGCCACTTCAACTCCTATTTTCCTCCAAAGTCACATTTTCCCCCAGCAAAATCCTCCAATTTTGCAATCATGGCTTTTTTTTCCTGCTTTTGAGGCAAACTCGCCTTCACTGTCCGGACAGAGACAACATACGAATGGCCTGCGTAATATCATGCAAGGCTGCCTTTTGCTTAACTCCCCCTAAAATCTATCAAATAGCCCAGAAATTATTTTTAAACCTCCCCGAAAAGCTCATTTGGGGGCTTCAGTTACCTATTTCCCCCCCAAAACACCCTGGAAGAAAGAAATTCCAGCTTACCACCTCCAAAACATCAATATTTGAGTCAAATGAGTTCAAGACGGACATCCCTCTACTTTGCCTCGAGGTGATTGGTGCTATGTAAATGCTTTAACTTGGATGTTAAAAGCAGGATTCAATTGGCTTAACATCTTTTGGAGCCATCAGAGACACCCAAGACCACTGGTTAGCCATGGGGATGCCCCACTGGGTCTGGGAAAAACAGTCATAAATTTTTTTTGGGGGGGGGGCAATAATGGTACTTCTTTTTTTTTTTTCCAGCACTCTCCTGCCCACCTCACAGTCACTATGAGCTCTGCACCCGTACCTGCGACTTCACCTGCGCCAGCCTCTCTGTGCCAGCCCCGTGCAGCTGGACATGCTTTGAGGGCTGCCAGTGCGATGACGGTTACCTCTTTGATGGAGAAGCCTGCGTGTCCCTGGAGCGGTGCGGCTGCGTGCACCAGGGACGGTATTTCAAGGTAAGGTTGACCATCACGTCTTGGCATTGACGGTTTTGGTGGCAATCAGGTTGAGGAAGGAATGTGGGATGGGTTGTCCCATCTGGATGATGCAACTGGTTTGGCAATTCAGTCTTCTAATGAGGTGGCTTGTCCTAACTAGATGATGGAACTGGTTTGTGGTCTCAATCTTTGATGAGTTGGGTTGTCCCATTGAGTCGATGCAAGTAACTTTGGGTCTCAATCTCCAATGAGGTAGATTGTCCCATCTAGATGATGCAACAGGTTCGAGGACTCCTTTGATGAGGTTGGTTGTCCCATCTAGATGACACAATGGATTTGGGGATTCTATCTTTGATGAGGTTGGTTGTCCCACTTAGTCAATGCAACTGGGTTTGGGACTCAGTCTTCGATGAGGTGGGTTGCCACTTCATTTTAAGGACACATGTGTAAAATAACGGAATTAATAACATCCTAAAATGTATATTTTGCTCCGCTGGACCAGGGGAAAAAGGAAAGTTAGTCCACTGAGCTTCACAAACTCCACAAAATCCATCTCATGGCTTTTCTTTCTCTCTGGGATTTCTTCCCTCCTTGAAGGTGGGAAATTCCCCCCAAATTTGGAGATGGTGTCCACGTGCATTAACCTCTGAGCTTTTCCTTTCCAGGCAGGTGAGACCATCATCTCCAGCAACTGCTCCAAGAAATGCAATTGCCACCTGTCCCAGGGACTTGTCTGTGAGGACATACGGTGTCCCCCAGACGAGGTGTGTGCCACGCAGGATGGGGTGCAGCAGTGTGTCAAGCAGGAAGGCCAGTGCCGCATCTCCCCGGGGGCCTCCTTGACCACGTTTGACGGCGCCAGGGGAAGGCTCCTCGCCAGTGGCACCTACAAAGTCACCGCCCTTTGCAATGAGCAGTCACCCAGCTGGTTCAAGGTGGTGGTGGATGTCAGCGAGTGCCGGGATGACAGCATCCCAGCTGCCGTGGCCATCTTCATCTTCTTCCGCGAAGCTTTTATCACTGTGAATAACAACATGGAGGTGTGGGTAAGCCGGGGCAGGGCATGGGCAACCCTTGTGGACGAGCAAGTTGAGTAATTAAATTAAGATGTGCAACTTGTGTGGGATTTATCTCCCTTTCCTTTAGATGCTCTTAGGTGTTGGACCCCCATGATAACTTCGTGCCGTACTATTTTTATGGGGCAGTCTGGGATTTTTTAATCCATTTCTGGCATTTTGCGTTGCTGCAGGTGAATGGTCTTTTCACCCGCCTTCCAGCTGCGGTGTCCAAAGCCATTTCCTTGAGCGCAGTGGCGGGGAACATCACGGTCTCCCATACGTCGGGGATGGATGTGATCTTCAGCCCCAGCGGGGAGGTGACGGTGACCGTAGGGGCCGCCTTGGTCAACCAGCTCTGCGCTCCCTGTGGCAACTTCAATGGTGACCCCAGCGATGACCTGAAGCTGCCTGATGGCCGGACTGTGAGGAGCATCGCAGAGGTTGTTGATGCCTGGAAAGCCAGGGATTTTGCAGGATGGTGAGTGACCCCAAAAGACCCCCCCAAACCATGGGTTGATATTTTTTTAAGCCTGGGCAAGCAAGAGGGTAGGGAACAACCTCCACGGGGCGTCAACGCGTTGGGCTAGGTGGCATCCAGAAAGGACTTCTCCATCTTCTTTGGTTTCATCCACAGCGACTGACACACAAACCCAAGGAAATTAGTCCGGTAAGTGACTCTTCTCCTCCTTTGCTGCCACATTTCATGCTACAAATGCTCCTGCAGCCCCATGATTGGATGAGGCTTAGTTTGTTCAACCGTCCCGAATCAATTACCTGAATAATTAGGGGTTTCTGGTGCCTCAGCATGAACCAGTCTTAGAGAGACGTGTAGGAAGAGTAGACGCCCAATGCCTTAGCTTCAATGTCGGACATCCTCTACACAAGATGGGTATCGACCAAAATCACGATGCCCAGGAAAGTTTTCTTTGTAGAAAGAAAAACTGAGCCAAGGTCAAGCTGAAAAAATAGTTCTTTGGTGTCTCACAGGATGTCTTCTGCTTTGCTATGCTGCTCGGATTTGTCCCCCTGAGAAGCAGAGACAAATATAGGGTGACTGTTGAATTTAGATAGATTTCACTGAGTATAGAATGGTCTTGCTGAATATAGAGTAACTTTGCCCAATATAGAATGATCTTGCTGAACACAGGGCCCTCTTGCAAAATACCAAGTGATTTTGCCAAATATAGGGCAACTTTGCCAAATAGAGAGCGATCGTGCTGAATATAAGTTGCTCTTGTTGAATAGATAGTGATTTTGCCAAATAATGAGTGATCTTCCCCAATATAGAGCCTTTTTGCCACATATAGAGCTATTTTGCCCAATTTAGAGCCATTTTACTAAACATAGAGCAACCCCAAAGCCACCGCCACAGGGCAACGAAGATCCTTCCAAGAGCAATCCCATCTCCACCTTCTGTTGCTTGCCCGCCCACACACCTCATTCTTGTGCACCCACCGGTTTTCCCTCACTCCACCACCTTCCCCGGCCCCCGCCACAACCTGCTGCCTGTCCTGCACGGCACCTCCGCACCACCACCTAACACCAAAACATGCCCTAACCCAACCATTTAACCCCTGCTTCCCCTCTGCTGCTGGCTACAAGGATGCTCCTGAGGGAGATCGGACAAGGTTGCAACAACAGGGTGGTGGGTGGGGAGGTAACTGCAATTTTTTGTTGACATCCATGACATGGAAGATGAAGCCAAGAACACTGTAAGGCAGTGGCCAGGCATGGAAATTTTTTGAGTGCAATCCCACGCACGGGGACAGGATCAGCCCCATAAAAACACAGTAGCATTGAGTAAAACTCACCTTTCAGGAAGGGGAAGATGCAACATTCTGCCTCCCCACCGGGGTGCGATGATGAGGGTGAGGAAGGGCTGTTGGTTCCTCTTCAAAGGGGGACCCTGACAGCTGCCCGCATTTTGTCTCTTTCAGCCGCGCCTCCAACCTCGTGCGGATGGAAGTGGAAGCGCCCGTCTACCCTATGCAGTAGGCGAAACCACACGGGGACTGACGCGAGAGGACAGTTTCCACACGTACACCAGTTCACGCACTTCTTGTAAATACTCCTGCGGAGGCTTTCATGCCTCTAGAGGCACCAACCGGCGTCTCAGGTTGAGCTTCTGCAAGCGCAGAAGGAAAACCAGCACTGAGCTATGATGGGCGCCTACAGCAGCAGGTCACATGGCCTCAAATACCTGCAAAAAAAAGTGGAAACGCTTGATCTGGCCTCAAATTGGTGAGAAAAAAGGTGTATTTTAAAGACCTGATCTACCTCAGGTAGAGCCCAAAGCCAAGATGATCCATCTGCACCAGAGTGGCCTGAAAGAAAGCAAGATAAACACCTCAAGCCAAAATAAACATAAAATTGAGATCCACAGACCCAAATCCCAGCCTTTTTTCCCCAGAAACGCACTACTCCCCTTGACTGTTTTCAGTATAACGCTGCCTGCTGTTGGGTAATTCAATAAACCCTTCTTACAAAGTTTTTTCTTGCGGGTTTGTGGGGTTTTTTTGTTTTGCTTTGTAAATTCTGGGGTGGAGGGAAAAATGGGCAGTGTCTTCTCTGTTTCCACTGTTGGTCGGGAAACACCCCAACATTGTTCCTGTGGGGAAACACCTCAATGTGGTTTCCCACAGTGAAACGTGTCTCCCCATGGTGAAACAATCCACCCAACGTGCCTTCCCGTGGTCAAACAATCCACCCGACGTCTTCCCGTGGTCAAACAATTCACCCAACGTGTCTTCCCATCGTCAAACAACCCAATGTGTCTTCCCATGGGGAAACACCCCAACATGTCAACCGTGTTGAAACACCCTGATGTGTCTTCCCATGGTCAAACAACCCACCCAACACATCTCCCACGGTCAAACAACCAACCCAACGCATCTCCCATGGTCAAACAACCAATGCAACACATCTTCCATGGTCAAAAAACCCATGCAACACATCTTCCACGGTCAAAAAACCCACCCAACACATCTTCCACAGTCAAACAACCCACCCAACACATCTCCCGTGTTGAAACAATCCAATACATCTCCCATGGTGAAACACGGTGATTTCCACAGGGAAACACCCCAACGTATGTCCCGTAGCGAAACACCCCAAATGATTTCCAACTTGAGGGTACGGCTGAATTACTGTGGGAACGAAACCTTTTTGGAGGTGACACAAACACAACCCCAGCTCTTGCGTTACTTCACACAGGGCGACAGCACCAGGCTGAGTAATTAAAAACAAATAAAGACTACTGAACAATTTGGGAAAAAAAGAGAATTGCCTGCTCGACAAGTAAATTCTTGGGCTCATTGAAGGCAGAAACTTGCTCGAGTTGACAGCAACTACGTGCATACGTCCCTGTGCATCGACTGCCCCTCTCTCTGGGCAGTTTTTTCTTAACATAATACATCAATATCTCAATTTTTGAGACATAAAATAAAGAAAAAAACCCAAACATACCAGCTGTTTCCCACAAAGTCCATGCAAGGTCACTCTATTTCCACCGAAAACTTTCCTGTCATCAAGTCAGCAGGAAAACGCTGCCATCGGCAGCTGCTCGACTTCTGGAGTATTTCACTTGACGTGAGAAATCCACAATAATGAGGGAGTTTGTGCGATCCCACCCGACCGGAGAAAGCTGGGGAATATCCTGGAGCGATTAATGACAAAGAATCCCACTGCAATTAATTATAACAAATCCCAAAGCAATTATAACAAATCCCAAAGCAATTATAACAAATCCCAAAGCAATTACAACCCCTCCGGAGTATTCCTAAAAAAACTCAAAGTATTTATAACATCTCAAAGGGATGATAAAGTAAGTCCAAAGAAGTTAGAAGTTATCTCAAAGAATTTATAACAAATCCCAAAGCGATCATGGCAAAAACCCCAAGTATTTCCAAATTATCCCAAAGGAATTCTAGCAAGTCTCCAAGCAATTAAAGCAAAATCCCAAAGCAATTAAAAGAAATCCCAAAGGAATTAAAGCAAAATCCCAACGCGATTAAAAGAAATCCCAAAGCAATTAAAGCAAAATCCCGAAGCAATTAAAAGAAATCCCAAAGCAATTAAATAAAATCCCGCCCCATTTATAAATCAACCCCAAAGAATTCTAAGAAACCCAAACCAATTAAAAACAAAAAAGGTATAAATCACTGAATTTTGGCCTCTCGCAACCTGCCGAGGAACCTTCCAACACCAACTATCTTCCCCGGGGTTATCAAATTCCCCCCAAATCATCCAAAATCCAGCACAAATTCAACTACATTAATCACTTACAGTTTTTGGACGCCTTCCCCAGGCACAGATCTCAATTTGCTATTTTTGAGCCCAAATATTTATGAGAGGTCTGAGTTTGATGTTTTCCCCAGAAAAATGTTCTCGCTGACATGGTTCATAAACCAGGTGGTCTCTGTCCTAGGAAAGGGCATTTTCCGGGAAAAATAATCCCCAGGGATGAAGAAATTGCCCTTTTTCCCCAAAAAAAACCCAAGTTGGGTCGACCCCAGGAGATCAGCCACTAAAAAGACGCATGGAAAAAAATCATGCACAATTTTATCACCAGTAGGATGGGGGGAGGGATTTTTGCAACTATCCTCCCGATGGCTTCGAGGTCGTCTAGGGATGGTTGAAATGCGAAGCAAGGCCCACCGCAATGCGAAGCAGGGCCGGTTGCAACCATAAACGAGGTGCATTGCAACCTGCAGTGTGCTGAGTTGCAAACCAAAGCGTGGTGCATTGCAAACCACAGCAATAGGCTTTGCAGTCCAAAAAGAGCTGCACTGCAATACAAAATAATGTGCACTGAATCCAAAATCAGTGCTGTTGCAATCCACAGCAAGGCCCGTTGCAATCCACAGCAAGGCCCGTTGCAATCCACAGCAAAGCCCGTTGCAATCCACAGCAAGGCCCGTTGCAATCCAAAGCAAGGAGCATTGCAATGCAGCACAAGCCCCGTTGCAATCCAAAGCAAAGCCCGTTGCAATCCACAGCAAAGCCCGTTGCAATCCAAAGCAAGGAGCATTGCAATGCAGCACAAGCCCCGTTGCAATCCAAAGCAAAGCCCGTTGCAATCCAAAGCAAGGAGCATTGCAATCCCAAGCAAGGAGCATTGCAATGCAGCACAAGGCCCGTTGCAATCCACAGCAAGGTCCATTGCAATCCACAGCAAAGCCCGTTGCAATCCACAGCAAGGCCCGTTGCAATCCAAAGCAAGGAGCATTGCAATGCAGCACAAGCCCCGTTGCAATCCAAAGCAAAGCCCGTTGCAATCCACAGCAAAGCCCGTTGCAATCCAAAGCAAGGAGCATTGCAATGCAGCACAAGCCCCGTTGCAATCCAAAGCAAAGCCCGTTGCAATCCACAGCAAAGCCCGTTGCAATCCAAAGCAAAGCCCGTTGCAATCCACAGCAAAGCCCGTTGCAATCCAAAGCAACAGGCATTACAATCCACAGCAAGGCCCGTTGCAGTCCGAGGCTGCAGGCTTTGCAAACCACGGCGAGGGGCATTGCAATCCAAAGCGATGCCCTTTGCAATCAGCAGCGAGGCCCGTTGCAACCCAAAGCCGCTCACCCTGCAACCCAAACCCACCGGCGCCGAAATCCCAAGCCAGATGCCATCACACCGCCCCGGCATTCCACTTTCCCAACCCTTTGCAGCTCCGGTTATACAAGATCCGGGGAGCAGGTGGAGGGCAGCAAAGCCCTTTTTGCTTTTTATTTACCTCTGGAGGGGGGGAGCAGAAATATCAGGTGTCGTGTCCCCCCCC